>MNPL01009432.1:0-22808 GCA_002081605.1 Tropilaelaps mercedesae | reverse complement strand
ATATATATATATATATATATATATATTGTAAAAGAATGTGAAGAGGAATAAGCGGAAGTAAAAACAGGGAAAGCTACCCTGAAAGGGACTACCAGTGGAAATATTTTTCGGAAGTGTTTACTAAGTCCCTCCTACCTCTCATAATATGCTGTATTGGCTACAAACTGCAACAAAGCTTTCGTTCAAGTTCAATCATGATATAGTAACAAATATGATTAGAATATATAGTAATAAATTAGAGCAAGTTATAGTGCGGTCTAGACGGATGAATACAGTGACGGGTGAGAAAGAGAAAAAAGGACAAATTACCTTTGTTTGTCAAGAATGTAAACAGAAAATTTAGTCCAGCTATGTTAACTAGATAAGAAAGCCGACTACGCAATTTGTATTTAGTATTGTATTCATGTAGGGGCAATGAATGAACCAATGCGTGAGAAATTGATAATCTTTATTTGGATCATTTATATTATTATTACAATGCTATAAATATTATTATTAATAGGGAATATCGTATGAAAAATTACCGTATATAACTTTGTGCTTCATTAGTTCTTTATCGTTACATTGTGATACAAAAGAATTTAAATATGCATCCAAACTAATGTGAATAACAAAGAGCGCAAAACGTTGAATTATAATTGTTCGACAGCGCTAGCAAATTTTGTTACCTTCGTACAAAAATGCAGGATGCGAGAGGCAAATTGTGCTTATTATTTGCATCCTGTGTTGTTCTCAAAGACAAATTCATGCTTAATAATACGCGAGACCGATGGACAGTTTTATGAGGCAGACAAGAAATCGAAGAGTCGACTTTGATCTCCAGATCCAAAGTTAAAAGAGTCTTTGATGATTTCTATGCTGTATTACAATCATCTGTAGTGTAAATTGTCTTTTTAGGGTTTCAACGACTAATGCGCATATTTATGCACCTACTGCACTCCACTGTAATTATGTTTGCAAATTATCAATAAATTATATTACTTTTTTAAATGATTAATTAAAGGTTGCTCTTTAAAATAATTTTCCTTTCGACACATTGGTTTTTGTTATACCTAGACTCCAGATAAAGGTGAAAATAAATGTATTCTTATAATGTATTCTTATTCTATGCTTTATTTGCTATCAACTTTTGTGCGATTGGAAATATGAAAATATATCTTATGAGAGGAGATGGGTCTATGAAACAACGATGCCATAGGTAAGTTACATCGATTCCGCTAAAGACCTGTTAAGCAAAACTATCTTACTTTAATGACTAGTAAGAGCGATAGTATAACTAGAACGAAGGCACAAATGAATCGCTAAAGTCTACTGATCAAATATTTAAGAAGCTACCTTATCATTTAAAAAAACAAACGGACTGGTAGACTAAACATTTATTCAAAATCGAGTCGCTTTGAACGATCAGTCTCTGATACGACTATAATGCAGTTTCTAGTATAAATCTAATGCAATTATGCCTAGAATCTTGAATATAAACAAGTCCTGAAAAGACTCGTGGTTATGCGTTTACCGAGCGCCATCATTTTGACTAGCTAGATGTAATTGTTCGTGAGTCTTGCACGGAACATGCACGGAAAACGGTCATTTGATATGTCTAAAGATTGACTTGTGATCTTTTAATTCTAATTAATATTATAAATAATTTTACCTACAATGGGTCTCACAATGTTTAGTATTTAATGCTTGATATACTGTAAAGGCGTAATCGTAGTATAGCACCTGATCTTATTTTTTTTTTATCTTATTTACGTGAAAAACGTCTGAATTCAATAAGGCGATGCCACATTCACACGGCCAGTGGTACTGTTATGCCTTTTTGGGGAAAATTCTCCGGATGCTTAGTCACGCGTAACTAAGATGTTACCGAAAATAGAGTCCCATATTGATGTTCTCACGAAGAATTCGACTGAACACACCTAGATTGCAACAATAGTCAAGTTGTCCTTGCAAACGTTAATGTTGGAAAAAAGTTTAGGGTGTGGAGTAGAGGAATTTTTATAAATGTTATGAAATTAATTAGGGCCTATCCTTATACAACATAAAGCCCGTTTAATTGTACAATACTATAACTTTATTGGCCATTTATATCATGGCTTCAGGCCATACATCATATCTGATAATTAGACAAGTGAAAATACGAGTGACATAATGAAACTATACTTAGAGCTAGAAGCGGTTCCACAAAGAAGCTAAAAAGACATTGCACACATTGGGAGTGGCATTATTTTTTCTTATTGGCGATAAAATATAATAACTTGTATGTTGTTATGTTTTGGGTAATGCCATTTATCTATTTTTTCACTGGTCTTTAGTTCCTCAGTTAAACATTCTGACCCGCCCTTTTGCGCCATTACCTTCTATTTTCCTCAGGGTCCTGGATAGAACCTTGATGAAATATATCGATCGATAGGTCAACCTCGAGGCTTCTGTTTGCCATGATTCCACCAAAATTCCAAAATTTTCAACTTTTTTAGATTTAAATATTGGGACCAAAAATATTTTATCTTTGCTGAACCATTTTTTTTATTCTTCTCCGCTACTTTTACATATATCAACAGAGATAGCAAGTGGATGCTAAGCTTTTCCATACTTTTATTTACATGAAACATCTCAAATTACAACCTTTAATATTTCCATACTGTATACACATCTATTCTGCGCACCTTCTTACAACGCCGCATGGTACTCCTTATTGCTTAAAAACAGGAATTCTTTAGTAATTGCCTTTAATTCAGGGAGATACTAATTTGCTCTATAAAGTAACGCGCGAAAAACACTTCGTATGTTGCACGGCATGATTTAGGTACCCTTCACATCACTGCCCATACTGTATGCTCATTCATGTGAACAAGTTGTCCGACAGGAACGATCGCGTAGGTCTTGCTGCGTTACATTTATGTTTCACTCTGCATATTTTGAATATAAAAGTGTTGATTTTTCATGTCTAATAATTTAAATATATTGAGAGCGACTAAATTCTTAAAAAACGAATTTCAATAGCAAGATTGTGTTTCGTGGCTTGCGTCTAAATGGCCATCTTTCGACCTTCTATTGAGATCGTGACGGACCTCTGGCCTTTAGAGCGTCTCTTGCGCTCTTGGAATGCTCTAACGTGCTTGTCGAGTCGGGACGTTTTCTTTTTCTCGGCATTCTTCATGCTAAATTCCGTGTCGACGTTCCACTTTGGTCTCACAACATAATCTTTGATTGAAGGCATCGGCACGCGAGCTCGGGCCACAAAGCCTGGTTCTCCTGGTTTGGCGCTAATGAATAGAATAATATTAAATTAATCTATTTGTTTTACTACCAACAATCACTATCAACATTTGATTCGCATTCCGACAGTAAAAAATGCTAGCCCTTTCCTTCATTTTCCTTTCCGTGTATTATATTGCTCCTAACGTGACCATGATCCATTGCTGACACACCATCTAGACGCGTTTTTTTGGCCAAATTTTCCATTGTATTTTAACTAATTTGTCCGTAATTAGATTCACCTATAGCAGCCTCTGAGCTTATAAACGTTCTTGAGTTATAGAAATGTTTAGACTACTTACGTGCTGGTTTCATCCAATGCAGCGTTTTTTTTCCTCTTTTTGCTGGATCCGGCAAGTTGATCTCTGTCAGCTGCTTCTGCGCGTTTTACAGCTTGAAAGCGTTCATAGTCTTTCGATTCGCGCTCCTCTTTGGAAATAGTTGTGTAATCCGTGTTCAAATTAAATATTGGCCGAGACCACTTAGCGATTAGCTTGCCTGCTCTAATCTTGTTTTCTTTTGTTTCTTTTGGATGTTTATAAAGATACATCACAGCGCGTCCTGTATACAAAAGGAGAAGAATAGTACTTAGGTTTATAAGTTAATTTTAATTGAAATAATTTTATGTTCTCTGTATACCCGGAAGCGCTGGTGTTCATTAGCAATGCCACTTACCGATGCCAGAAGATTTAAGCATGCTTTGATCCAGTGCTTCTCCAGGAAACTCCTCGAGTAGTCTGAGCATCTCTTCTCGGATGCTAAGGTGTGGTAATGATTTGTCTGGTAAGGGTGATAACCAATCACAGATGACATTCAGTATGCCCTGATCTAAGAAAGACATTTTTAGGTCAACTTTCTTAAGATGTGGCAGCACGAAGTTAAGATACATAAGCTTCTTTGTAGCGGCCTGCTTTTTCTTATTTAGTTCTCGGTCCTCCTCAGCCTTTAGCTTCATTTCTCTGAGGAATTCGACTATCATATCATCAGTGTCATTTATGATATCGACATCCCTGCGCTTCTTGCGCCCAGTCCGTTCTGCTTTTTTCCGAGCCATCATAAGATCAAAATCAGACATGTGACTCCCACCCCCAGGAGTGGGCCTGTCATCATCGGATGAGTCATCTGGTTTGGTTTTTGAAGTAGATTTCTCGTCCTGCGCTAAATTCTCATCATTCTCAAGTTTCCGTTTGGCTCCCTCGCCTTCATCTCCGCTGTCTCCAAAGATTTCGGCCACAAGTTCCTTTTCACCTTCGTTTTCTGAAGCGTCGGAAATACGCCCAGCTTTTTTATTTTTTCCCTTTTTTTTTAACTTTTTTATCGTCACGGCATCATCACTACCACTGCGGCTTCCAGATCGTGATCTGTGCGATGTAACACTCCGTGATCGAGACCTACTTCGGCTTCTCACGCGACTTCCACTGCGAGTTCTCGAACGGGAGCCAGAACCACTACGAGATCTTCTCGACCCACTTCCACTACGAGAGCCACTTCTGTTGCGGGATCTACTTCTGGATCGTGAGCGACTTTCGCTTCGGGAATGTACTGACGCACTATGGGACCGGCTTCCAGAATTACTCCTGGATCGATGCGAGTCACTCCTTGATCTGCTCCGGGATGCTGATCGACTCCCTGACCTACTGCGTGACCCGGATCTTCTTGATCCGCTACGGGATCGCGATCCATTACAAGAACGGCGCGACCCAGATTCTGAGCGTGAGCCGCTTCTTACCGAACGTGACCGTGACAGCGATCGAGACTTACTACGAGATGCACTTTTTCGAGATGCTCGAGAAGGAGCAGATCCCAAGCCAGATTGTAATTTATCACCGTATCCACTGTTTCGTGAACCATGCGATCCAACAGAGTGTGAACGTGAGCGCGACGCACTTCTTCGAGACGCAACCGACCCTGAGCGCGAACGAGATTTATATGAACCACTCTTGTGCGAAACTGTCGACCCAGAGCGTGAACGCGATCTGCTTTGTGATTTTGGACCAGGTGAATGAGAATGGCTGAAAAATAACAAACGATGTTTGTGTTATTTTTGTAAAGTCGCGAGGTCTTATTTTCCTGATACTTTATTTTCATAACAAAATCATGAACTTTTTCAAAAGTCTAGTAGGCAGGATAGTTACTAAACGAGCCAGAAAGTATTTATCACGGACGTTTACCTTTTTTGTGAACCGCTTGTTGGGGATCGGCTGCGACTTTTTTGATCTTTGGCAAAACGACCTGGCGAGTCCAGCTGGGGCGAGTATTCACCGGACATGGTTAAGTTGTCTGACCTGCAAATATTCGAATGGATAGCACACTAGTATTTATACCTTGCAGAACTCCTCGGAGCACCTTCTCAAACAGACTTGAATTTTACAATAGCTAAAAGCATTTTGATTAGCTTTTCTTTGTTCATTTATTCAGCTCAAAAGGAGAATTAATGCCGCTATCATCCAAAAAGCAGTAATATGCCTTTATCTGTGATTCTGGCGGTGAAGTTCGCTATTTCTGAATTACAAATATCTCCTAGTCTCATGATAAAAACACGAAACGTGTTTCGTTCAAAAACTGCCTAATCACAGTGCAATCTAGAGGAAAACTATTGTCAAGGCAACTTTACACATTGATAGCTTTTCACTAGGCATTGATAAAAGACATTCGTGATCAGAACTAAAAACACGCAGACAATATACAGTAGGATAGTGAGAAGATCTCTTTCTACACGAAGTTTATTCCTAGCATGTGTCGGATATTTTAACCAATGAGAATATATGGTATCCAAGTACATATTGCACATAGCAGCGCTTCTCAGTCAAAAGTTTAGAACCCATGGTTGACCGCTCCAACCAGTGACCAAAAATCGAAGATTACAAGCTGTAATGAAATGATCATATGAAGCTAATGATTTTTTATAGTCGAACTTTCGATCAAAATCCGTAAATCCTCAAATATAATATTCCGGATTCCTTTTATGAGTTCTCTTATGAGGCTTATAAGCAAAAACGGAAATGGACGTCAGTTATGTTTTTATGCAAGTTTGACTACGCAATATCATAATGGGAGGTGTCAGTGAGGCAAATTTACAGCCGTTTGTTAAGCCGGATTATTCCATCTTACGAAGCAATGCCAAAGGCGCTACCGTAGACGTTAAACGTTGACCGATAGTCAACCCTAAATGTATTCGAAAAAAATTTACAGCAGTGTATACTTGCTAGTTATTCTCCGGCAGGGTCTTTTTGTGACGACTAAATAGCCTGAATGAAGTCCACTATCACACTTTTTATAGATCAATGTGTTATATATACTTCTTTTATATGTGCCACCTTCTTAATTCTGGAATCCTTGAGAGATCAGATATGTACTTGTATCATGGCGTTCGACGCAGTGCCGGTTGTTTTCTCGTCTTTCCGCCACTTTGGAGGGTATGAACAGCGGTTAATTTCAAATGTTATAGATTTTTTCTCGGAAACCGAATAAAAGAATATCTATATGATACTCAACTCAACCTGAGTACAGTTCATAGCTCCTCATTATACATCGAAGCAAATGCATAAATATACTTGAGATGAAAATAAATTTCACTGAGCAGATGATGGGAAATTCGAATGCGACCTGCGTAGTGAAATATCCGGACGAAATTCGAATGTTTAGCTAGCGTTCCGAAGGATTTATGTTTTCGAAAAGTCGATGATGAGGAAATGATGATTATAGTAAAATTCTATCTTGCTACTATTTATAATTGTGGTCAGGAGACGGAATAATTCATGAAGGAAACAACTGAAGCTTTCTATGGGTTACTGAAGAATAGTGGTATAAAATCATTATTTTTTCCCTACTTACGCTCTTACAGTAGAATTTATCCAATAAATTGAATTGTTAGAAACATTGCGAGAGATGGGCCAGTTTCATCTGAGGTACGCCCCACAGTGGTTTAATATTATACTTTCAATGATTTTTCCTTTGTTTAAAATCAAGATAACTTAGTATTTCTCGGAGCAATTACATTATCACTAACGTAGCGATGGTAAAATGGGTAGGGTAGCCCAACTAGCCTTTATTCCACATTAAAGGAGCTTGCTTACTAAACGCGTAAATAAACGCCTACTCCTGCTCGCATTTCCACCTGTTCGGCAATATTGACTCGTAGTCAAGGTACTATCAATGTATTCTATACATCAGTCGGAACTATTTATAATGCAAGGTTGCATATCGAGTTAAAATAATCTATAAACACCATCCAACGAGAAATACACTCCTTAGCCACTGTGATAGGTACAGTGCATCCTACGCCAAAATCACAACTGACATAAGGTATCGTCAGTGGTCCTTTTTTACTACGACTTCTAACGTTTCTTTCAAAGCATTGTACCTAACATTAAGCACGCACAATCCACAATATTAAAAGCTGATGTTAAGGTCCTATGTGTGAGAAATTTGTCACGATGGAATGAGTGAATAGTAACACAAGTGTTCTAATATCTTCCGGATAATGTATATAGTTTTCTTGACAAACAGGAACTCCAAGGATACGCACGGAAACTTTTCTACTCGTGTAAAACATTTTGAACCATTTGGAACTTTCTGGCTTTGCTTTGTTTGAGTACTTCTTTCAAGGTCCAGTAAGAATATTTTCACGAAAAGAATGCAAATATCATATCTTCTCAAGAATGAGTAGAATCGTTCTACGAGGTTATTTTTATCTTAGATGACTTGCATATGTTATTAGTCAATATGCATAATATTGTCTACCAGACGTTCTTTCAGAACTATAAAATTTCATGCGCCGAAAAGTTGTACAGGGATGCGGTAGGTGGACAAACAGTCTACCCTATGATGACATCAAAAATAGGGTCCGTTTTACTCGTTCAGGAATCACTCCAAGCACAGCAAAAGTATTTATGAGGTGAGGAATTATTTATACGACTGTATGTGACGTAAGTTCTAGATTTGTTCGATAATTTTAACCTAAGGAATTTTGTTCCGGTATCTGGGTATTAGTGAGAATACCTGTGCTTCAGAACACCGCATTAACGTTCAGATGTCAGTAGGTTCTAATGCCCTTGAAAATTGGACCTAAATGATCTCGAATTGTATGATGCTACCAATGCTTTTTATAGGTTGGTCAAAATGGCTATGGGCTTTATGCCATGCATAAGTGCCGGCGAGATACACTTGAGTTAGGAACTTCGCTATCGTCATCACAGGCATGCAGGACCTTTCATTGGCCTGGATGCATTACAAAGATTAGCTTACAACGATTTAGACTACTCGTCAATATTAAGTTTTCTGATTACAAAGGCTTATCTTAGTTCTATTAGTATGCAAAGGTAAGAATGTTTTGTCATACACGATCTGTTTTCATGTGCTTCACGAATAAATTTCAAGGGTTGCGTACCGCTGCTCATAATTTGTTCTAATTCCTCATTCTGATTAGTCCGATCAGAACATGCTTGCTTGGATGTTGTTCGTTTGGCAGTAATCGGCAAAGGCTACACTCTTGTGTTTGCAGTTTTATTTGACAGAAAATTCATACTCTAGGATTGAAGTCTAGGACTAAAAGCAGCGTCTTGAACCCAGTCTGGTACCACGTTGTTACAGTTTATGCTCATCTATCACAAACGACAAATGTGACCTTCTCTCTACCATAGTGCCTGTTCTGCTGTAATGAATACAATTCGGAAGAAACGGAATGTCTGAGTGTTCAACATAATTGGCCAACGAACACTCTAGTGAGTTGAAGGACGTAGGCCTGACTATAGTAGCAATATAGTGTCGCTATAAAATTATTATTTTTTGGTAGTGTTGTAAGGTCAAAGATGTAATTTTGCTTCTTTCATGAATGCTTCTCAAGCATTATAAAATCAAAAAAGGAATATATATGACAATAAATGCAGGTATGGAAGAAAACTAAAAAAAGAAATTGTTGATATACACAACCACGTGTAACTTTTATCTCATCTCATTACTCCTTTGACCAGATCATAATTCCTGTTTGACGCAGTTGTCATCGATTATACTCTAGACAAAGACATCAGCGCAAAATTTCACAACCGAAATCAATCTCCACAATGAAATCGTTGAAGACGTAGGTGAAGAAATAAACACCGTCAATGAGAGCACATCTACGAAACAGGGAGCGCACACGTAACCTAAATTTTCGAGGCAACGCTTATGGTTTTTATTATTGTTATCTTACTCTGTATTGCGATTATAGTATTGCCTTGTTATAGCATGTGAAGCACAATTAAGGACAATTAACCAATGAACGTATAGTAAGTACGATGTATAAATGACAAAAAAAGCGGCAGAACGCCTGTTTATTCGATTACACTTTTTTATTTTTTAAAATCAAAATATTTTGCTACATATTGGAGTAATGTTATTTTGTTGTAAGTATGCAATTCTTTCATTTAGAAACGAATTAGCGTTGAATTTCGATAGATATAAAAAAGCGTTATCTTCAGTTGCTAGCTCGTTTAATGCCACACATGTCTTGTGGAAGCTGTTGACGTTGCCGTACGGACAGCGCATCCGAAGAGAAATGAAATAATTTTTCATGTGCAGCGAATAACGTAACGTATGTAAGCCTATGATAAAATGGAAACAAATGACGCTTGGCAAGCAATTGTGTAGCACTATTAGGATAATATAAAGTTATACCACTTGTTTACAACAGTTGTTATATTTTATTATAGAACATATACTGTATAATAAATTTCGAACTAGAATGTCGTAATACACACATTTTTGATGACTCATCACGATTTAACCGGAACTTGATCACAAGGAATTGAAACAAGGAACCTTGGAAAGGTTGATGAAAGCATAAAGTTAACTAAATCGCGATTTGAACCAAATATATTTTGAGCTAATCATCTCTGCACATACATTTATACGGTACATTTAAATAATGATCTGAAAATAGATATGTTATCTAAATTGTTGAGTAAATTCAATGATAAGCACATACTTGTGTTATTTCTGCTCTTGTGTCCGAAGAGTTTTATTCGGAGAGCTTGTCTATTTCATTTCTCTCTCACTCTCGGTCCCTATGTACATTAGTATGGATATGTACAACGAGGGAACATTTCTTTTCAATTTTGAGTTGAATCTGTTCCAGTCGACTTGACTTGATACGATGAGTGATTTTGTATCTACGTAATGAGACGTTGGCAACATTTATGTTGCAAAATTTTTTGTTTCAAAACTGGTGGTGAACAAAGTGGCCGAGACCGCACCCGTAATCACAAACAGTCACCAGTCTGAACACGACACAACATAAGATCATTACCTCAGCTTCTTTTCTGCAATTTATATATATTTCCGTAATACCCATTGAAGCGTTTCCTATTGTTTCGAACCGTTTCGGTTTTCATTCTCCTCTTTTTAAGTCTCTTCTCAAGAAAATCAATAATAACAAATAATTGCACATATTTCCAATTGTAAACAAAAAAATAAGCCTCACGACAATTAAGGGGTCCTTATTTTATAAGAATAACTATAGTAAGTGTAATAAATACTAATATTATTATTATTTACTATAATTCTTATAGCGCTATGGATAGAAAATCTGAAGTATAATTGCGCTATTATTAAAAAGCTTTTCATCGCTACATATATCTAATTTTGCTCTACTGTATTATTTGAAATGAAAACCTAAGAAGGCACAGCTACTATGTGGAAGTGTTTAGCAAATCGTGTTTAAGTCGAATATTTGCTTTTTTTTGTTTTTTACAGTAATAAATTTTTGGCTACTTTGCAGCCATATACTTTAACCAAATATAGTTGACGACACGCCCAGACTCCAGACTTACTCACAAAAGTGGTCTAAATATAATTAATAGTTGTCGTATTTGTATCATTTCCATCCCATTTTGACTAGACATTATGCTTGCGTTTTCGTTGTCATTAGCTTAATCTCCCGCTACTTTCTTTACCTGCGCGCACTCATTTCAACGAATAAGCTCCGATCTCGACACTTCATGCTTCCAGTCAAACGTGACCATTAGTCGTTTATCAGTGTTCATATGAAAAATACATAATTGTAGAGTTTCCAGCCAATCAACCTGTTTTATCTCAACTGTGTTTTCTTACCATTTTGGTTTACATGCTAATCCTTTGTTTTTGGGGAGGCAGATTCAGGAAGCCTTTTAGTGCTCGGTTAATGCTTTATTCACTATCGCCACCTTCACTACTGTGCTTGGATAAATTGCGTAATCCATTGTTAGCGATCCTGAGCTTTTTACTTGTTTCGATTACTATTACTGCAATTTCAAGACAAATATAATAGGACTAAGAAAATCGAAATGAAAATATGGTAGTCATTATACGGGCCCGTCGACATGACATTGTGAGCCCTATGAGTTATCACGGGGAAATCAGGTCGGTGTAGCTGGTGTTCGTTAAATTTTACACAGATAATCCCTAGCCATCAGGTAGCTCATCAATCACGACTAAATTCGTTAACTTAGTTCTCCCCTGAACCACAACCACGTGCAGGGGAACCCGCGGATCATTTGAAGCCACTTAAATGTCTCCGCTATACGTGCTCCTCGGTCGAACTGTCCCAACTCCTTCTGATATACTCCTCGAAACGTATGCGCGTTTCGTGAAGCACTTTGTGGACGTTGTGCTTTCGAATCATTTTATCAAAGTGCATCGCCAACTCATTGTAATCCATGCGATTTTGGATAATAACATCGCGATGTTGCAGGAGCAGTGTGAGGCATAGGAACATCATGAACGGATTTCCACCGCCCAGCTGATTTGGCGGAGGTAGAGCCGGTCTTGGTACTTTTCGGGAGAATTCTAGCACTCCCGAGTCGAGTACAGAACGTGTATCGTCCTGGCACGATACTTCTTTTGACGAAAGGGTTGCTTCGGAACAATATCCCTCAGAGGAGGAAATTGGTTTCTTTGTTCTGAAATAAAGCCCAAGTAGACTTAGATTAATAAAATAAATGTTTGACTGAATGTACACTAAATACAAATGTGCATTTTGGCTTCAAGCCGCCTTTCAACTAAAATCAGACAAAGCGCAACCGTTAATACTGTAAAAGTAACTTGTTTACAGTTTCCCAAGTTGCAAGTGATACGTATATTTGTCATTCAAAATAATATCAGTTAAATGATTATTTTGCACACGTTATTCAGAAGTTTTATCACGTTTTTACTTTTTTTTTTTGTTTCATCGGCCATATATCTATTATCCTCTAGGCAGTTTCTGAATATACCATAGCAACAAGCGTGTATGAGGTATTGCGGGTTTATTTTAAAATGACGTTCATACAATTAAGAATGTGTGCCGACTTGCACTTGTTTGACTTTCATGCAAAAAAAGAGACTTTCATGCGGAATGGCACATCACAATTTTTTGTACTGACTTCAACGTAAACAACGACTACTCTTAAACTTTCTTCTGTGGCCTCTTAAACTCTTCTTCTTGAGGTCTACTTTCATACTAGTGGGCATGTAAACAAGCAGAGTGATTGTATTGGGGCAAGGCAAATCGTCACATGATTAACGAAAATATATTACAAACACCATATAACCAATGTGTTGCGATTTTTTTTCAAGTAAATCAATAGCCCGTATTTTTTCAAAAGAGAGTAATGGCGATCGTTATCGTGAAATGATAGTTAGTTCTCTATGGTTGCTAGACAATATTGAATGATGCTTGAGTCCACCGATGCTCCATACTACAGAGCTCCCGAAGCTGTTCAAAGAAAGATTGCCACCCACGTAACCAGTCCTAAGGATGTATACTGGCCTCCAAGATTTCGTGATTTCGCGCCCTTAGTCTTTTACTTAAGGAGTGTTTTGAAAAACAAAGTGTAAGCCAACACCAAAAAAATCCGACGGTCATCGATAAACTGATAGCCAACATTAGAGAAGGCCGTAATGAAATTACCCCGGTGTAATTTGTGACGTTTCAATAAAAATTTGCTTATTTTGCATCAATATGCTAACAACTTGTAACGGGAGACTTTTTGTATACAATTTGAAGCATAAGTAATTTTATGTTTAAAAATTTACCAGAGTTTTGAAGGACCTTTTACATGGACACACATTCTTAATAAGACAATAGCTATAGAAAGGCGTGTATGTTCACTTAGCTAACATGCTAAAACGAGTGGACAGTTGCAACTATTGTCTGTTGGAATTTTGTAATGTTTATCTTGTATACAACCAAGGATTTATTATCAAACATTTTAGGTAGTACTGAAACTTCCGTTATGCTGTATGCTAATTAGAATTCTGATGTTTCCGTTGCCTGACTTGCTTTCGGGCCCTCACTGTGCAGGTAAATCTATAATGAAGTTTAACTAAATGCCTATAAGTAATAATAATAATTTCTTAAATTAAGATGTAAAATTAAATAATAGTATAAATAGTGATGTTTTAGTCTGTGGTACACCTGCTGCTATGTGTAATGTTTCCCGTTGACTATCGTATGGATCCATCAGGTATGTAAAATCTTTGAATAAACGGAAGACCCTCTTATCGGTCTGTAGTGTATGTGAAGCCGATAAAGCTTAAGAGCGATCGCTTTGGAAAAAATGCTAATTTTCAGGCATACAGCAGAGTTCAGATACGCGAACTATATTTGAACAATGGAAATTTCTGGGTATGATCGTTTCAGTGGGCAAAATGTTTTTGCGTAAAGGTTCATGTGCATATATGTATGTATGCTGACAGATATGCTGTATTAGTTTACCTAACAAGTAACATTGCCGCGATAACATTGATGCACGCATAATTTAGGCGAGAACTCGAATATGGCGCTGAGAATGGTCTTGTCGGCAGATAGTTAGCTTTTACCAATAAGAAATGAGTCACGTGCCACAATTACTTAACCAGTTATGAAACTATTGGCGCTGAGAAATTACTGTCATTATAAATTACAGAAGTCCGTTTTTTAACAATACGGAATTAATGAAACGATTTCATTAATTTGTTCTCGGTGGCACGTTCATAGTCCCCAACGGTGCAACATCAGGTAAATGCAGTATCGTATCTTACCTATATCTGCAAGTATCCTCCTCGTAATCAGAGTCCTCCCCTTTGTCTTGTAGAAGATCCGAGTGGGACGAAGCTGAAGTCGACGCTGAAGTTGAAGAATTACTCCTCCGACGGTTAAGTGAAGATTGATAGCTAGGAGTGCGCTGGGTTGGCACATTTCCCAGTATATCACCTGAGGTAAAGGCAAACATTGCTTATTTTAATTCTTACTGATTCGGCACTATACCACAAAATCGTTAGGACTTATAAAATTGATTGTCTAATGCTGAATATGAAAGAATAACGTTGCTCGAAAACTTTAAACTGCCGCAGTTTTTCTACTATGTTAATAAGTCTGTTGAACAACCCCTCTTATAAACAATATACTATCGGACTATACAGCAACAAATTGTAGGAAGATATTTGGCGCTGGGGGCATCAGGAGGTCACTCGGAAAAAGCGCATAGTTTAGCACTACGCTATTCTGTAACGACTATTGTCAACTCATACAGACAACGCGAAGTACTTGCCATCGACGCTGTCGAAGTCAAGATCGCATTGCTCGTCTGGTGTACCACAACAGCCTTGACTCGTTTTACGCATCTTCCAGAGGCCTTCGTTCTCCATCAATGTGCTACCCTCTTCAATAATGTTATCAAACGTGAAATGCTGTGGGCCCAAAGTTTCTTTGGTGCTTGTAGAGCTGGCTTGTCCGAACAGTACGGTCTTGTTGAGATTTTCCAAATCTATGCGAAGCTCATTCGTGAT
Organism: Tropilaelaps mercedesae; assembly: GCA_002081605.1. NCBI lineage: Eukaryota > Metazoa > Arthropoda > Arachnida > Mesostigmata > Laelapidae > Tropilaelaps > Tropilaelaps mercedesae. The sequence continues at coordinate 7,787 of MNPL01009432.1, read as the reverse complement.
CGAATCAGAGATAGGGTTGTAGTCTTGGGAGTCGTCCGTTGCCTCTGTGATGCTACTTCGCTGACTTTCATTCTCAACAATGACTCCATTCCGGACTTTCGGCGTACCACAAAGAAGCGACGATGATGAACTCTGTTTGCGAATCTGCCGTACCTTCGTATATGGGTTTTCTCGGTTGTGCACACGCGGAGTCTGTGGATTCGCGGTATCTTGTCCGAAACGAACTTCAAACAAGGGCAATTCTTCGGCTGGTGCCATTGGTGGCAAGGAGCTCCACAAAACTTCAAGCATGCACAAGGCATCGTTGAAGGAGAACTCCCGTTTTAGCTCCAGCAATAGCCACCTATAGCAATACAACAGATCGTCCGCCCCATTGCTTTTCAGATACTCGAAGAAGTCCGGGTCGTAGTGTTGAAGCAGGAGAGAAAGGTGGGCGAATTTCTCCGTGATCGCCAGCCCATTAATATTGAAATTTGGTTTAAGACGCTGCATGAGCGCGGTAAAACAAATGTATGCATGGGCTTCATCATTCATTGTCACAAGCAACGGCGAAGCAAGGTCGGACATGCCCTGACAGTAGGAAACTGATGGATGATTCAAAGCAAATGTTGTCAGGATCTTATATAGTTTAGCAACATTTTTATTGTCATCACCGCCTGCATAGAATCGATGCGTCCGATCCGTTCGAAGAACATCCTTTGAAACCATATTGATGACGTATTGCATTTCTTCGTTGATCACGCCCCGCTTTTGCATGTCCACCCACGTGCTCTTAAGCGTATAATACTCATTCGCCTTTTGCTTCATATATTGAATGCGTTGATCACCGGTAAGGTTTTCAGGATACACGTTCAAAATGTGCTTCCACACCGTCTGAGTAGGCGAAACCAAACAGGAAAGATGATACCAAGCCCGGATTTTTATTAGCAATACTGAATGGTCATATCGAACGGAAATTCAAATTTACTAATTTTGTACGATAACACTTCGCCTATTAATGATCATTACACAGGGACGTACAAAACCATACCAGACACACAACATTCAGTGTACCAACCTTTCTTAAATTAGGTTCTATTCCTCCCCGGAATACAGATTTACGTAGTTCCTGAGGCTGTATCAATCTGTCATCGCTATCCAGAAAATTTTGCATCTCGCGCGTGTTCACTGGAGGCTTCGATGGCTTACAGCGATCCGATCCGACGCCATTTAGGACGCCATCGGGGGCCGATGCAAACACTTTTTGAAATTTGCTGAACGTCTTTAGAGTTTTCTCCATCTGAAACAGATTATTTAAACCATTTAATAATGTCAGCCCCTACTAATCCACAATAATCTCCAAACGCTACCACAATAGTTGTAATATAGCAAAACTAAATTGCAATGCACTACTACAACAACGAACTTCATACCACTTACCGAAACGTTCACAGTTAGAGCTTGCCCAGCTAGGACAATAATAGCACCAACAGGTATTTTATCTTGTGTGTGCTAAAGGCAAACAATATGGAAACCCTATGTCTTTTACACACAAATACCTACTATATTTGCCTATCAGGCCCACAAAGACCAGGACTACTCGAATCGCTCAAATTGCTTTGTACTCACCTGTTGCATAAGGAAGTTACCAGTTAGCTGTGCGTTGTTCCGGACGTGACTAGTAGCCAACGGAGGCTTCGAGAGATCAGCGGGTGTAATAATGTCCCACTCTTCTAAGCCTGCGATGGCAAAAGGTCGGGCAAAAAAGCATAGAAGTTCATCATACAGTAGCAACACGTTATTTCATTTTATTAGCTATATTGCAAGATGCTGCAATTTATAGAGCAGAATGTGTGCCGGTCCAGTTCGACAGGTCTACTTCATCCAATCAAATCTATTGCTTTATATATAAACTACGTACATGTATTACTAGCTGATAACCTTTGCCTTGTCACACTCGTGTGTGTTCTACTTTTCGTGGCTGGAAGTCGTATTCCGCACGAATAACCATTAGTGTGTCTAATACTTCGCGATTTCCGTCTCGGAGTCAAGTTTCTATAGTTACCTTAAGGCCCGGGTAATTTCTCTATGCGGTTTTCTCTCCATACAATCACGGTTATATAATAATATGGATAGAATATTTTGTTTGCAAAAAAGAAAATGGACTTGGTCCTCTTTTTAATAAAGTTAAACAGCTATGTTCCTAAGCTTGTTCGTCACTACCATCGCATACACAACAAATGATTGAACGAAATGCTTAATTATGTGGTTGTTTTAAGAAATTTATGCTTCTTAGAGAAATGAGTGACTCGCATATGTTTTATACGGAAGATGCGCAGTAAAAATGCAGTTTAGCAGAAACACCAGCACCGATGGAACCCGAATTCCTTTCCTCACGATCACCCGTTTCACGTACATTTCGTGTTTAGATTCTCTCGATTCAAAGGATACAAATGAGAAATGCCTGGTTTCCGCCTCAACTTAAATGGCGCCAACAGTTGACGTTTCAACGATGCTGAAATATGAAGTGTCCGATTACAGAAATATGCCTGGCAAACCCTTCAAATGCGAACCCAAACGCTTAATAGCAAAACGAAGAGCGCAATCTCTCGTTATAAAAACTTAGTTTTGAAAAGAGCTTTTTTGGATGAATCGTTTTGTACTCAGACGATAATTATATTCCTCATTATCTTATAAATATTGTGCAGGATTATAATAGCACAATAATTTCTAAAATTATAGAAAACATATAATTTCAGAAATTGTTCTTGTCCGGCATACTGACATAGTCGTTGTCGTTAGTGCCTATCACATACGGAACTTACAGCTGCGGTAAAAGTGCGTTTAAGGTGTCTCAGTTTTCTTTTTCGGATGACCACACCATAAATCCTTATAGCAATGTTAAAAGCCTATTGGAAAAATGACGCCAAACGTTTACGGTCCGTTGCGGAATTTTTTCCTAAGATTTCATTCGTATTTGTGTTGAGCATATAGCACGAACAAAAGGAAGCAAGCAACCGTAAAGTAAAACACATAAAATATCAAACAATAGCACATGTTTAAGTGCATGGATAAATTGCATAGTTTTTTATTTTCATTATTTGACATAATCTAAACCTTAAAACTTAACTAAGACCAATTTTTATTTGATTTAATAATTATTATCTCTCAGGTAGAGAGGCTATAATTTTATTAGTAAGGTCGAGCTTACTTCCAAAATTTAAGAAGACTGGTCGGATCTTAAATTTTTGTCATACAATGCACCCATATTCCTTTCTAATCCTCCACTATTTTCTCAACATCCTATTAATTAATTAGGTATTTAATTAGTAATTAGAAAAACTACTCATACCAGAACATTCTAATGGACGTTGCTTTAACATGAATGCCGAGTAAAAACAGGTCCTGTATTTTCTCTTAAAATTTTTCAACTTTTTTGTGTCGTATAATCTTACTACGATGTTCTAACCGAACTACGTGACGTGACTTACCTTCCTCAAAGGGCTTAAGGTCTAGGAACAAAGATAGACAAGGCTGCGATGAACTAAGGAACGCTGCGTCAAGATCCCAATCGGAGAGCAGTCCCAGATACGTTTCTTTACCCTCATCGTCCTTAGCCAAATAGTGGATCGTGAATTCTCTGTGTATAGATAACAAGTGAATCTTATTATTAACAAACAAAATTATATTATCAGTTATATATCAGCTTAGGACTTTTAATATATTTATATCCTATCTTTGTATAAAAGAATGTAACAATCAATATTATTTCGTATGTGCGGTTGCAACTGCCATTACCTTGATGCTAGACTTGAGAAATGACCGCGCAAGGCCATGTACATGTATTTATTACTAAAAAGCCCACAATTTAATAAAAGTAACAATTCATGGGTCTTACTGAATATGTTCATTCTATAAAAAGTCAACACTTGCGCCATCAGGGAAACAATTGCTTTATACCAGAATTTCTTATCGGGGTTTATTGAAAAGGCCCACGATAGCTGTCGACTTGAAGGTTGTCGGCTGTTGAAGTCCCTATTAAACGAATGTAATTAGCTGGCGAGCGGGTGGTCAGGATGACAAAGCTAAAAATAAATGCTTTAATATACGAATACCAATAATCAAAATATTAGTTCAGGTCTTTGGCAACAGCAATGGGGCAAACCGGTTTAACATACCACAACATTTTTTGCGCTTAGAAACAGAACGACTGGAAGCAAAACAGAGGCAGTACTATTCATAACTGCTTTTCCAGTTTGTTGGTCAGAGAAACATTTTCTTTCTTGCGAATCAAATAACTGAGATACGGCCAAAATTGATGCAGCTCAGTTGTTGCTTTGCCAATCGCTTACCCTTTAATATCGAAGGCTTTAGCTAGTAAGTTTTGTAGAACCTCGAAGCTAGTAAGCTGTGGATCCACAGAAAAGCGTCTCCATTCGGCAGGTGGAGGACCTGAACCAGCACCGGAACTCAGAGGCGGAGGCCTGCAGTGTAAGCTTGCCGCTGACACCTGTAATAAGAATACGATCAGATAAAACAAAAAATGTATGCTTCAGTTATTTTGGTTTCAAAAAAGACTTATGCCGTTAATATCAATCATAATAATACTAACGCGCACAAATTGTGTGCATCCGGTCAACCTTGAGCATGAGTAGGGAAGTATTTGTGTTGTGTTTTACTTCTATAATAACCTATGAATGAAATAGTTTTTAAGAACAAAATTTAGTCGAATTCTATAAAGTGTGAAAAATTTGTTCTAATCAAATATAACAAAATACTTTATTTCTGGATTTATTTTCTTCAGTTCTGGAGATTAGTACGCATACGACAATAATATTTTTCAAACAGTTGCCTCCAGTGTTAAATGCTATTTCTATTTGTTGCACCAAATCCTGGTTACATTTGTGGCCGAACTAACTCCTCTTTACTTAATGCTGCTCTGGCGTTTGCGTATACTACAGCTTTATATTAATAACCATCGTTCAGTATCGATATAGATCAGCATTACGGCCGATGAACTCAAGTCGGTGGCTCTATTGAGGCACCATTTCGTAACCCAATTTTAAGCTTAACATAGATGTATGAACATGCACAGGAGTTTTGCCGACACGTTTTTGATCGCTCGTGACTTCCCACAATGCGAGCCGCTATCTATGGCTTTTTTAGCAAGTCTATATGTACAATAGCTATGTTACAACAGCGCAATTTCCGCGTAATTTGTGTGCCTTAATTAAATAAGAGCATCTTCAGGTACATTTAAACATTCTATGTTTCACCGACCATGTTATCATTCTTCATTTAATATTACTCTCCATTGGTTTCCTTTTGTCTCGTCACAAAAATCGCTCTCGGAAAATACTGTTTGCGATAGAACAATGTGTTTTCCGCGAATCAATGTAGTATTTACGCCACAACACCGGTGTTTTTGTCAGCTCGCCCAGCTCGTTTTTACAACTTGTTATTCCCTTCAAGCTCAATTTAGAAATACGATTTAGTTAACGAAAATGACTACCGCCCCCTACACTGAGACTTTCCGCGTTTCAAGCCTGAAGTCTCTTTTCACAATATTTCGCGCAACTACGCAAACATGCCAAAAGTTCAACGTACGATAAGCCTGCGCAATCAAGCAGCCTTGAATGAGCGATCAATAAATTAGTAATTAACTCGTTACCATGGCAACCGCCGTTCTTGCAATTAGCTATTTGACGGCCTCACGAAGTAAGGATCAAAGCAAAGGGCGTAATTGTAGGATATTTATTGAATCTAATCCTTCTGTGGACTCCAATATTTAACATATTCCCATCGAAGCCGCATAATGAATAAGAGAAGGACTATTTCTAATAGTAACAGATGCAGTAACACTGACAAAAAGCGAATATGTTATTCCTATCGACGATGACGTCACAACCAGCTTCATGTATGGTACCTTATCTATTCCTGATAATTCGATTGGCTTAACGGGCCGAATGTTTTACGCACCTAGCTCACTGAAAGATTATTGTTATCAAGTCGAGGTAACGTTCGTCATCTTCGGTTCCGACGTCAGGGTCATTTTGGACAACCGCGCAATTATACTGGTAAAACATTAACGGTGTGATTTCGGGTGAGAATGTTTTAATTCAGCAACCTATACTAGTATAAGAAGTAAAATGGAACTGTGATCACAAATAAGACGTAAAGGTTTTCCCTGCGCGAAACGAATAGATGCATTTGAAATGAGGTTTTATTGTCGCTCAGAAGGTTCTGCGTCCTGTCATACCCTTCATTGAGAGCTGCGTCTGACTCAAAATTAGATATGGCTTAATAAATTTGTATGGCAGAGTGAAGTAGGTACCAGCAATAATCTTTTCTGGTCCTCCGCCAAAAAAACGAAACACGTAAAAGATAGATTTTCACTCACCATGTGCGACGTGTAACGTTCATATCAATCGTGCTGAACGCAGATCGCGAAGAGAGATTTCAGGTATCACAGTTTATGGGTTAATGGTAGTATAGCAACAAAGATATCAGTCCTTCCGAAGATAACGAGTAGTTATATAGTAGTGAACTGGAAATCCTGTGATTTCAATTTCAATTCTATGATTTCTCGTTTCTTCATTGAATCACTTAATCGTTGTTTAAAGCAGTAGTTGGTCTCCCAAACAGAAAGATCGTCACTTAAATTTATCAACACATTGATATATAGCGTCAGCCAGTTTGTTTCTGCGCCTGCGACACTTGATCGTAGAGCATTGTCGTGCTGTAAGAAGCAACGGTGGTCATTTTTGTAATCTTAGGACCCTTTACATCTGTCTGAGTGCAAACTAAGTTCTTGCTGTTTATTATATTTGCAGTGCCAGTCCGCGCAGCTGATAGGTGTCACCGTACTTGTTCAAAGCAGGGCCCGACTGCGCAACAGTTAACAATAGGGTTAGCTCTGCTTTGCCGTCACAAAATTGCGGCATTTGTCGGCAACATAAAGACCACTCAAGAAAGAGGGTATAAGCCTTTGAGAAGGGACCGCAGCGAAACAGGGCGTCAAAACAACCAGCAGTTTGTCAAGCGCATAGCAAGTAAGAGTTCATTTCCCGTTCTCCGTGGGGAGCAGCCATGAAAAATGTGTAACAAATGCACTATCATACTAACGGCACAAGAAGCCTCTTGCTTAAGAGATAAAAGCTCATGTTTATGATGCCAACAACTACAAAATCTTGATCTATTTTCAATCAAGTTCCGAACAAAAATGAGATCGCAGCGAATATTGGTTTCAAAATAACATAGATGCGTTTAACACGGAGTATTTAATTTGGTTCGTCGTAATTAATGGAATTTTTGACGCACTGATTATCTTTTAGTTTTACTACACACATTTATTAAGGGTACGGCTGTGAAATCATGTGGGTTTTCAGAGAATTCTAAAAACTAAGTGCATGAAAAACGGTTAACCTAGAGCGCTAGTTCACGTTATTGAAGCTCATATACAAGATCTGTATACACTTAAGGAATGCGATGGCAAACACTTAGTTGTTTAAATAGAGTAATTCACTGTATCTTTTAAAGGAAGGCAAATTTTCTCACAATCTACAGTCGACAGAATGGAACTTGACGAAACGTGAGCGATAATATGCATATTGTCTAATTAAAGCGATAGAAGGGTTCCTGAACAATCACGCTGAAACCCGCCATATATTATAAACAATGGGCACTCAACTAAATGATGCAATTTTAAAGGCAAAATGAAAAACTATGGAAACATAGCTGCATCCAGACCGAAGAAAATTTACAAACCGCCGCCCACTAACTTCGCCTGTAGAATTGGAGAAAAGGTG
>MNPL01009431.1:13218-29414 GCA_002081605.1 Tropilaelaps mercedesae | reverse complement strand
TATATATATATATATATATATATATATGCCTCAAACGCTCATCAATGCTCCGTAAAGTTCTAGGTTATGCCTAAAGCTAGTCCATTGACGGCGATCAGAGAGCCGCCATAGAGGAAAGGGTTTTTTCGATTAATTGCTTCAAATAAGGTCAAAAGCAACGGTCCTAAGTTTAACTACAGTGGCATAAAACACAAAAAATTTCCGATAATTAATGTTGATATAAAAATCGCAGGTGAATGAAATAGTTTTAATTTAATAAAATATTGTCCCCGATTTAGTAATGGTGTCAGCTACTTTCTGTTTTTTCTCTCTAATCTTCTTCTTTTTCACTTTATTTCTTCTTAATCAGAGCTCGATCCAACCGTTCGAAGTGAAATGGTGTACATCAAAGATCACACTTGCATCATATATTAAAACCGGTGTTCTTCTTAGCTGCCTTACAAGTGTTTTCGTTAGAATAGGCAATTTGTGTCGCAGTTTAAAACGTAATTTCTACCTTTGTTTATCGCTAGAAGCAGTCGTTAGATGTTCTTCACGCGTATTTACAAATTTGTCTCCTATTTGTATCGCAAGCGCCTATTGAAACGGCAACAGAGCACTGAGCGTCATTACACCGTTTCTGCTCTTATGAGTAATACTATGCAGGGACTTTTCTACATGCATGTAACTAATAGGCTAATTTGCCTAGAGTAAAATAAAAGGTCACCTTTATTACAGTAATAGGAATCGAAACGAGTAAATCTAATTATAACCTACATTTTTTAGGAATAAAAATAGACAATAAAGCTTGATTACAAAAATGCTATCTCACTGTTAACAGTCATGATGCTTCTCGGTTGATATTGTAGTCGCCCTTCAGGTTTTTCTTCGCGTCGCCTTTGTACACTCAGCTTTTCAGTCCATATTGTCTTTCCCTCTCGTCTAACTAAAAGTTGTAAACCTCCGTCGCGCGCGAGCTACAAATATCTGTCCGGCTGTCGCTGATTGGTGCGACACGCGCCATCTACGATATTCAACATTTAGCGGATGAAATTTACAGTCATTGGTCTGGGTCGGTTTTGGCATCCGCTTTCGTATTAGTACTGCTCCTGGCGCGGACAAACAGACCGGTTGAGTGGAGGGAGAAATACATGTTTCGCATAAATACGGCCGCGCATTTTCTTTCGGCAATCTTCCAATGATACATTTTCCTTACTCTTCTCCCCGTTCAAGTAGCCGGATGCCGCATCCCGCTGATTCAAGCAGCAGCATAGTCGTGGACAGATCATGGATTCACACATTTCTCTTTCGTACACGCACACACACAGGCACCAATAATGATTTCACTGCCTACGGCCACTGTGGTGTTGACCTTATGGCCGATGATACAACTGGCTGTTTATATTTACTGTGACACGGCTCGTACGATTTGAGACAGAAATGCGCATTCTCCTGTAAGTACACAATACGCGCACATATACACATAGAAACACACGCACCTCTTTTGTTAGTGACATGTTCGTTTCCGAACAGAAGGTGGGGCGCGGTTAAGGTTATTGGATTAGAGCGCGTGCCGGTTACGATGTCTGACTACAAGCCCCATTGGCTGAACAGATGATTTAAAATTAAATTTGTGTAGATTTTGTATTTGGTTATCGCAATAAGCATTTACTGGGAAACAGTAAGGAAAGGTTGTAGCACGAAAGCTCGAAAATTCCTCTTTGCGAGCTAAGGACATTCGTTACGAGTGGGAAATGTACAAACACATGGCCAGACATTGCGATTTTACGTTTGTCGATCTCATTTAATTATGTGCCATCGTATTTGTTTATAAACCTCACGTCGCTACTGATCAACACCGTTCCCACTTCTGGCTAAATAATGCATACACATATAGAAACTTAAGGTAATGATACCAGTAAAGGAGATATGACAAGTGTTTCATCTTGCTCCTTCTTTTTTTTACGTTTTTCATTAATTTTGTTTATTGCGGATATCTCAGATTTTGGGTGCGCACGCATAAGATCATTTTTACAAAATTAACTTATTTCAGTGCTGATAACGTAGTTTTCTAGCAGCACAAATGCTAACTTACCTTTTAGAGCTTATGCTTAGATTTTGCCAATTTCCAAAAACAAATCGAGGCTCAGCTATAATCTAAACCTATACACTATGAACTATATTTTCAGTCTGGTATTTAGATACAGTATTCGGAAAAATATACAAATACTATAAAAATACACAAAGTGTACAAATATTTGAACTTATTTTTGAATTTGGAATGCTTTTAATGTTTAAATTTAGCTGACAAATGCGCTTGAGTAAAGTTTATTTAGAGTCTATGGCCTAAGACATCTAACTGCACTTAAATGCCCATTAGAATATCTGGTAGACGCACAATCCCCCTGCCATTAATATAAACTTGTTTTAGCAAACTCGTTTTAATTATCATGACATGTACGCGTTAGGCCTGGGTATCTTGCTATTCTGCGAGTTCAGCCCGATTATTATATCTGTAGATAGATCTGAGACTATCTGATTAAAAGAAAGGTGAACGGATTAAAGTACTTTTGTCGGAAGCTCGATTTGGTTTCAGGAAAGAACGGTCCACACTTTGGGCAAGGCCAGGAAAAAGCGCAAAAAGTCGCTTAGGGGCTTACTAGGGGCTTTGTGTTATGGTTCTCCCAGAAGCTAAAAATCTTTTTAACGCATGAACTGAGGAGTTAATATCGGTGCGCTGAAAAATGATCTCACCATACCTCGGGCGGATAATCTTGTCATACCTGGAGGATCGGAGACTGGTCGCCGAGAGGCAGGAGCCCTTGCTCTGGAATCTGGCTTATGACGGGGAGCTGGAGACAAAAAATCTTCCAGAAAGCGTAGAAGTGTTAGCGTACGCCGACGATCTTGCCATTCTGGTCATGGCCAGGACTGAAAGCGCCCTGTAGGATGCGACCAATGATGCCTTGTCCAGTGGAGGGATCGCAACCATCTCCATCGGACAAGACAAGTGCCCTGTACCCAATAGGCCGAAAGTGGACAAAGGAAGTCAACCTTGTGTAGCGGGCCACTCAGTACAAATCGGGAAGGAGGCGAAGTACCTTGCGATCGTCCTCGACATTGGGCTATCCGGATTCATACACGTAAGATACGTTTCAGTAAAAGCGTTTGACTCGCACTTTGCCAAGGGTTGGTAGAGCGTCGGGGGCAACCGCAGGCTACTAGCCTCGGTATAGGGCTATATAGCGCAATAGGCTACTAGCCTATTGCGCTATATGCAACGCTTGTCTGGAGTGAGGGCTGAATAGGATTTTAATGAGTTTGCGAGTCCCACGCTAGCCGCTGTAGGCGGCCAGTGACGCATGGGCATCATCCCTTTTTCAAACTCTCCCCCAAAAAAGGTCTGATACTGTGACATACGATCGATCTATTATTTTATGCTGCAGGCATTTAATTATGGGTGATAAAACATTGTAAAAATTTTGTGGCTTACATTAGCCTTAATCAATCGGCTATTGACTTCCCAGAGTGAACCACCCTATATATCTACTTTCTTTAATTATAAAATATTTACTACTTCTCTATTGTCCAATTCTTGTAATGTTGCTTGCTAGCCTCACGAGAAGTCTTTACAAAAAGCTCATCTAAGCCTCAATTAATTGACCATTGGTTGTTTGACAAAGTACAGTTTTCCAGAACGAACTATTCTATCTACTCTATATCTACTTTCTTTAATTATCGTATAGAATATTAGGCTTTTTGTGTTGTCCGGTTCTTGTAGTGCTGTTGGGCGGCCTCACGAGAAGTACTTGTCAAAGAAGTGAATCTGAATACGCCTACAATAAAGCTCCTCAATAGATACAATGATCCAGCGTATTTGTGAAGGCAATGTGCTGCAGTACATTCAAAATAACCTGAAACTGTGTTTTAAAGAAACCTCAGATGTATTCCTATGATGCTGTTTTTGTGTTGACGTGTGTTAAAGATACGACTGAATTCAACAAGATTGCATTTGCATTCTCCGATCGAAAAAATTGATGCATCTTCACTTAGCAGCCGTGTTCTTGATTTGTTACTAAGTGTTATAAAAGGAGACAGTTAGTCTATCGATTTGCTTGTCTATTGAGTTTCACCCGAGATTCTGCAGAAACCGTGATCAGAAGAATGTCATGGACTTGCGAAATAAATGCTATTTTTTTGGCATGGAATAACACCAACTTCTGTTTGAAGCACTATTTTACAAATTAAATCTGTACTTAAAGACAACAGAAACTTACATTTTAAGAAAGTAGTTCGAATATCAACGAGCTCTGAGAGTGATCATTTTCAGTGTCATTTTCTACATAATTTCTTGACACTTTCAAGGCAATTTAGTGCATGGTTGGTCCTCTTATAATACAATCAGAAACATAAGAGGTGAGGAGGTCTTTCGAAAACAAACAGCTACATAGCACGTATACGACTAAAGGAACGAGAGGTCTGTGAGGATTGATTCAGCGAAACGAAGACACGATTGCTGTTGATAGGTTGCCTGTTTACGTCAACCGCGATGCGCACAGGGAGCTGGCGACGTCGAGAGCCCGCGAGTGACAGTGGTAAAGATGAACAAGGCGACTGAGCGCTGGCGTGCCTACGGGGGCCCTGCTGTCGTCGGTACACACAGGGTCCAGCCGAACACAGAACCTGGTGCAGAACCCGCTAAGCGCACGGCCAGATCGACCGTTACTGCTCTCTCTGGTGTTCACTGCTAAACGAAGCGGGAACCCGCTGTTTTACCGAAGCACTGGTCTAACACGGACGGTAGCATCGAGGACTCGCGGTAGCACTGCACCAGCAGTATAGACAGCCAAACAGTAAAATATGTGTATACATTAGTGATCTGGAGATAGCCATCGGATAAAGCCGTAGGGATCAGAATGGCTGCAGGAGAGCAACCTGTGGTAAAGGGAACAGGCAAAAAGAGAGAGAAGGAGAGAGACAACATAATCTGGCCACGCAAGGCATCGACAAACGACGGCGAGCGCCCAAAAGCGTCTGCCTTACGAAACCTTTCCTCTCTTTCAAGCGATAGTCATATGGGGCTCTGATTCGCTTCCTCATACGGTCGACTTCTGTATGACCAGACATGCACCGCAACAGACATAAATTGCGTCTAGCATTTTAGGTTTAATAAATCAGCAAGGTCTGTCGCACAATGGCAAAGCTCTGCAGTAGAACCCTTAAAACCTTGTTTGCAGTTGACAATAACTTAAATTGATTGAAAATCACTTTTGGAAGAATGGATTTTATGCCACTTACTTAATATATACAACGTATTCTATTTCTCCTTAGCATAATGGGATCATTCAAACCTATCAGAACTACAAATATGATTTGTTACTTTCCCTCAGTATAAATAGCACAATCGTCATCAGTTTTACTGTTTCTAACAGCTTTACTACTGCTTTATTCAATTTGTTTTTAACTGTAAGCTTTTGTAATTATACACTTCTCATCTACAATGAGTGAGCATGTTTCTAGCTTCGATGACAGAGCTTCTGATGAGAATGGAGGCGTTGACAATCAATCAATAGTAACTGCGTCGTACGTTCCTGCGCTCACAGAAGCAAAGCTCGCAGCTTTTTCTCCCGCTATGCCCGAGAATATGTATGGGAACTGCCCGTTTTTTGTGGTCACTTCGATTGATACTACCGCAGTAGATGTCCCGTTAGATGTAGGCTTGATTCGCGAGACTCCTCTGGGCTCCGGCTGAAGAGGAGCTTTCCACTGGACCGCGCCTAGATCATGTTGTTCTTGTTGTTGCTGTAGCTTGCTATCGCCTCATGCAAGAATATTCCGAGTTACAAGGCCTCCATGGGAGACCTTCATGGGAGAGCCGGTGGCTAGAAGGAAAAGACCTTTTGGTTGTCCGCTCTGCACGATGTGGCATCAAAAGACGGAAGGCGGTTCCCAGGGGATGCCATGACCGGTCGACCAGCCAGCAAACTGATGAAGCAATATGTCAACCAAATCGACAAAAAATCCGAAAGTGTCATCCCTCTCCACCCCTCTAGCCTTTACGGCATTGACCGTACGTAAGATAAGCGACAGCATCTCTAACACGACGTCTAACACAAGGATGATAAGCCAAATTCGGAGGGTCGAACACACCTAAAAGCTAGCAGGGTTTTACTATCAGAGTAACAGTAAAGGATCCTTATCTGCATTGTAAGGATTCAAAATGGTATGTCAGGATTTCATCTGGGCTGAAACTACCAGATCCAGAACTCCATTGTAACACGCTGTTGCATACCTTCTACAACAGGTGTCAAAGATAGACAATCATAGTCTATTTCGTTACTTTTTTCGGTTAGAAAATCTCGTTGCTATCCGAACGGCGCTTAACATGCAATAACATCATCCTTAAGTTTGCACAAGCTGGGGCTCCGATATTACTGTCAAGCTGATATGGTTGTTTTTTGCGAAGACATTTTTAGCATGGATATAACGTAGTCAAACGGCTAGGGCAGCTCAAGGCGACAACTCAGCTCTACTTTTCCCTTTAGTTTTCAGTCATCCTTCCTAAATGATTAAAGGCAAACGCTCTTTTCCAGCGAGCCCCGACCAGTCTGCGAGACTATATCGACTCCCTTGGACTCACGGTGGACATCGAAAAAATAGAGGCTCTGAAGCTTTCACGAGGCGGACGGTTTACAGCGATAGACACCTTGAGGCTCGAGGACAAAAAACTGAAGTACGCCAACTTGATCACATACCCAGGACTATTATCAGCGTCTAACGAAGCGTTATTCGGAGAAAACGTGATACGAATATCAACAAAGATGCTGACAGTCGCAGACTTCGTAATTAAGCCATATGAGCTCCCATTAAATATGGCATTGGCTTTTCTTTCGGCACAGTGCCAACCGCATCGTATAGACCAGCGGCGTCAGCTCACACAGCTAAACTGCAGTAAATCAGCGTTTTATAAACGCGCTCTCGGTCATCATGTACCTTTCAAAACCAGATTCGTCCATCTGCTTGCTGCAACTTCTTCCTTTGAAAAATTTCATCCAGGGTTTTATCGGCCAAATATGACAGTTTACTACCAAATCATAAATGAAGGTTGTCGAGATTGATCCCATCTTCCGTCAGACTGGAGCTATGATGACTGGAACCTGGAATGAACCTAATCGCTCCGGTCGTCATGCAATGACCAGATACGCTATGTATGAATAACACCATCGCTTCTCCCATATCACACATTATTACTAGCTCAAGAAGAAAACTACACTTTGAAGTTCATTGTGGATCACGCCGATTAGTGCCTCGCCTTCACCTTGCTGACAGTACTCGCGGTAGTGCATTCTCAAGTAGTGCATTTGGAGCTCTGATTCGTTCTTTAGCTTAGAAGATGTTTTATCTTATAGGGACATAGTTTATCTTATAGTTTTATGTTATTGTGTTTATCTTATAGTTTTATCTCGCGATTACAGTGCTATTAAAACCAGGACACAAACAAATTAGTTCAGAAGATATACGCTTTGGAAGATATCCTCCTCGAGTTTTCCGAGGTGGGCGTACAGCTTTATCTTTTCACTTCAAAATGCACTATGTTTGAAAATCCTTAACTTGAAAAATTTAAAGTGCTTTAAATAGACCACTTCAAAGTGTATAATGCAGTTTAGAAGTAAAGTATTTTCCATTTTTCATTTTTTCTAAATTGCCTGCAAAGGACGTTGATCAATAAAAATATTGTACCCAGAATCTAAAATAAATTTGAATGCCGCTTTAACTAATCAAGCGCCCCTATTTTAGTTATCTAAGTCGGTGAAGAAAGCATTTAGCATTTCATATTTACCTAAATTTATTCAGGCTAGCATTAAAAAACGCTCAAACCAAACATATCAGTACAATATGAGCCCACTTTGCAAAACAACCTCCTGGTATTTTATCTTCTCTTACAATAAATCCAAAAACCACGAATTGGTAAATAGAACTTCATATAAGCTGTAGTTTCTCAACTGTCAGATGTACGCTCAATAAATAGATAGACAGAGAGACAGCAAAAATGCAAATGAATGAATTGTTTAATAGATAACGGGGCAGTGTAAAATTCCTATCGCTTAACATTGCACTTGTATTGCTTATACACTTTATTTCCATGTTTATGCCACAGATTGCGAAGGGGCAATAATTGTCGTTTTTTTCTCTGCTCGTGTGGCAGCTTTAAGCTTTCTTTGTAAAAGGTGATAACTGATTGCCTAGAACTAGATAAGTGAACGCGCAGATAACAGATACAGAGACAGAGAACAAGTAAGTGTCGAGTTCGGTGGCTTGGTGTATTCGTATGCGCCTTGCGACTGGAGCAGACACGTAGATGCACGGGTTCGATCCCCGCCGGTGCACATTTACATTTATATGGGCTCCGTCTTACGAAGTAATGCAAAAACTGCTAACGTGGACGTTAAATGTTGGGTGATGGTCAACTTTAAGAAAATATATATAAGTGAACGCTAAGTCATCGCGCTAAGCGAGCTAGGTAACTGACAGCAGATTTTCATTTTCTAATTGGCATGCCAATCAGATACACACGAAATATTTGATATGTTCATTGAAATGTTTATTCATTGATCTGAAATAAAAAAATGATAGAGCAGAATTTCTACTACAATCAGTATCTTGCACTATGAGAGAGGGAGCAGCTCAACAATCATTACGCGTACAAAGCACCCAGATCTGAACTTACGGAGTTTGTGGAATCTGAGCTCGACCAGGCAATAAAAGATGTTTTTCCTTACCCTGTACAACGCATTTCGTACATATAGTTTATAAATTACTATATAGAATTACATTAAGTCTTTATACAAATAGCACACGAACTACACGAGAAATACCGAGAGTGTAGTGAATGAGGGCATGAAAACCTTTTGCTTTTTGCTAGTAGGACCATTGTAAGTCTTCAAGTTTATACGAGGAGGAGATATGCCGGAATAAACAAGGACATACAAGATTTTTTGTTGTTACCGTACCTTATGGGACTCGCCAACCACCAATTGTTACCTTGATGCAGATAATCGAGAAAAAACCTACCTTTATCCGTTCTTCCGTTTTGCAGTTGTGTCATTCTCCTAGCCATTAAATGGAATCATGCTTTAAAAGCTTCATAAAAACGCTGGGTTAAAGTAGTTTGTCGTCAGCGTCAACCGAAGTCTAAGATGTGCAAAGAAACGGGCACAATTCGTACACTTTTAATCTCTTGCTGAATTTTAATGAGTGTGAGAGACATTTAGTTATCCTCACAAAGCAAAATTGCTGTGAATTCTGTAGCAGAAGTCAGTTTCATCATTCGCGCATTCTGCATGCATTTTGATTGAATGCTGGTATATGTGACCAGCCAGCCTCTTAATGCAATTCAATGATACTATTTTATTATAGGCTTGCTCTCGACTGCAAGTGTGGAATCACACCGCGCATTGTGAAGCTACTATTCTCGCGGGCTGCCGACATGATCAGCGTGTTTTTAAAGGTCCTACAGTTTCTACTACGCTGATAGGTCCACCCACTAAATGGAATAGAGGTGAATATACCATCTCCACTCCTTGTGCTGACAGGCCAATTTCCGCTAGTCGAGCCTTCATGTCTGTCTGTTTGGTCCAGTAGCGTTTGTCGGCGTGCCTCGTCTGCTTCGACCGTGGGCTGATGCTCAACGCTTTCGCCGTATCCACCGATCTGTGAGCCTCTCTTTTTCTATCCTTCATTCTCTAGGCGAATGGGTGTAGGTGCGTGTGGTCGTGGAGTCGATACACTTTGGCAGTTCGTTGGTTCGTCGTAGACCATCACTCGTCACTCGCTGACCGCAAAGCCTCGCAGAAACAAACCTTTTGAAAGCGGCAGACGCCGGGTGGGCCAGTAGGCGTTCGTTAGGCCACAGTTTGTTGAAGAAAACATCCCTTAGTTTTATTTTTTTTTCCTATGGACAGTACTGGTCTTTGACAACGTCCTATCAACGGCCGCTTTTCAGATCAACGACAACAAGCGGACCGGAGCTCCGATGCGTCCGATGAATACGTCCGCGCTTGAATAATGCAAGTGCGTTCAGCGGCGCTCCGTCCAAGTGCCGATTGAGAAGATTCGCGTGCTACGCTGATATCTGAACAGTGTTCCAATGCGAGCCTTTCTCGGCATTAACTCGTAAACGTTTCCGGCGGAAATGCGTCAACCACTGGATTTGGCTTGGCACGTGGACCTCGTGTAACAGCCGCCAAATCAATTGGGCGGGTGTCAGCGACTGAAATTAACGACAGTGGCGATAACTTTCCAAAAGGCGTCCAACAAGTCAAAGTCTACCCCTTATGACGGTGCCTGGACTGTGGTCGAAAAAGCGGTTTTGACGATTGGCAAGAACGGTCAGCAATTTGTATTGATCTAGATGTTTTTTTTTTAGTTCTAACAAGCCGAACTTAATTTGTGAGTATGCTATTTGCTAATCAGAGTCAGCTTAGTCAACATGTACAGCTTAATAAATAGTCCAAGCATAGCCGATTTGACTGCAGAACACGGTTAAATAACGAGTTTTGTATAATTTTTGAGAAAGGTATACAAATAAGTCATTGATGAGCATTTGTAGTTTATATATCTGCAGGATACGACTCGGTGTTCCCTTTGCTGAGTTATGTATACACATAGATTAATTGGTAAATAGTTATTTGCCTTAGTTTTCCGTTCCAATCCAAGTATTACGCACTCATCGACTCGTTGCTGGGACGGGTTTTTTACATTTAAAATCTTCCTTAGCGTAAAACTAATTTTTTACGCCTGCGGGAAATAACGGAACTTGAATATAACAATTATTAAACTTATGCGTATAATATATTGTATATTTGGCTATACATTTTCAGGCGTTGTCACACAGCGATTACATGTCTTCTTAGGGCATTCCAACATTTTTACACAATATTTCAATATACGAGTTATTACTTGGAGAGGAATTACCGGAAGGGGTAAGCTTACGAAGAAATGTAAGTCAGAGATCTACCGTACTCAGGAAATTGTCTTATTGTAGGCGTTAGCAGGTTGAGCATTCAAAACGAGCGTCCTCAAACAGAGCATAGTTCCCACGGGTTATCCTTCGTAAGTTTATCTGTCCATAAGCTTGACTTGGCACCCCCGTCAACGACACTTACCAAGAATATTAACCAGATCGCTACCAAGGAGCTTTCCACCACTGACCAATAAGTCTGCCTTCCCACACTCAAGATGTGAACGGGAGATCCGACGCATTCACTGTTTTTCCTACTTGAGCGTTATCTACGTTCATTTATCGCTATTGTCACCAAAATCCTCCCCTAAACTCGATTGACGATCGTCCGACAAGCTCCGTTCCTTAGCGGCAACGGATCCAGAAGTCCGGCCGGTAGCTGCTCTGGATTTCGTCGCCACCCCTGCTACCAGTTCAGACGCCGAGTCAGTCAGTCACCCTGTCGCAGGATCGGACCGCGTCGTACACTCCTGATCTACAGCAGAGCTCACCCACCTTCTCCTTTATAACGGAATGTATATCGTGAGCTTGGCGAGAAGCGACACCGTACAGATACTCAATTGTGATCGTCTGAGCAAATGGTCAGACAGGGCTATCAGCCGCCAACCGATTGGAGCACCCTGGTGGCTGTGTCCTCTGTCATGAAATCATCTCCCAGGACTATCCCCAGAGCCAGGAATTTCCGAGTTAACCAAGCGGTCGCTATTGATGTCCCGGAGGATTCTCGGTGTTTCCGGAAATGATGGTTAATTGTTGGTGAACATCACAAGAAAAATGCCGCCTAGAGGGAAACAGAAGACCAGCATGTACTGTCATTAGCTCAACCACTATATAGTATAACACCAAGATGTTCGTCAATGACCGCTAAATAGGAAGGGGTAACGGCCCTTATCTTTGTAGGCTAAGGAAAATAATACCCTATGTGACACATCCAAACAAGAAAATTGTAACCAATGGTTCAAGATGAGCAGTTGAGAGCACAGCCTTGATGCGAACCAAGTAGGTAAGCAGCTTTTCTCGCACTTAGCCGCCTTGAGAGATATCACTTTCTGATGAGCTTGTAGCGTTTCTTGCATACGTTAAAAGCGTCATGCATTTATCTCAAAGAACAATAAAGCCGACTAAACTGGAGCTTTTTTCTGGTTCAGAAATATGCTCATAGTAGCGATCACAAATGATGCCAAAATATCTTGTAGCGCGAATAACGTTCTGTTTAAAATATCGACATTTCGAACCAGAGAGAGGAAGAAATACTAGATTTGTAATAGGTGTAAAAATGTTAATGCTCTGGACTAGGATGGTTGAAAACGATAAGGTGTAGTCCGCATGTTTTGAAAAAATAAAGGGATGCAAGTACAAAATGCAAATGATGATATGAACGCATTATCAGAGGCAAGAGGGATCCTGTTCAAGACGACGATTAGATTTATTACCCGGTACCAAGGGTTGTCATAGTTCCTATCAGGTGAAACTGAATAGATGCTGCATTGTTTCTATAACATTTGGCTGAGCCGTGTTGTTTTACAAGTACTTGATGCTGTTCGATTAATAGGACCAACAAAAAGGAGAAGCGCGATTGCCTATGTAATACTATGGACAAGGAGTAGCATTAAACAATAAACTTTTAATGACTCAAATCGAATGGATAGGTACAGCTGATTCGTCGAGCGCGGTGGCTTGGTGCATTTGTGTGCGCCTTGCGACCGGAAGAGACACGTGGGTGCACAGGTTCGATCCCCGCCGTTACACATTTACATTTATGGGATCCGTGTTACGAAGTAATGCAAAAAAGCGTTACCGTGGACGTTAAATAGTCAGCCTTAAAACATAAGAAAAAATAAATAAAAAGGTACAGCTGAATCGTCTAATCAGCGTCAATATGCAGTATAACACGATAATACTTACGATTGCCTCCTATCATCGTTGCAATACTCCTACACAATAACATTTTATTGACGCGTCCCGACGTATTTTTTTTATCTTTTTCCATTTCTAGCATCATCGCGTTTTCCCTAGTACCCGTACACGCTAGCAAATGCCATCGACACTAAAATTACCGGGAAATTTACCTCAAAAAAATGTTTGGTTCACTTAACGCAACGACGAATCATTCGTTTTCTACCCAGTGTACTAAATTTGAACATCTATCAAGTGTGGGTGTTATAACATGGTGCAAGAAAGTAAACAAGCTTTTGAATGTATCTACACCCGATAGCTTTTTTTAGATATGTAAAATTAAGTTGGTTAGAGCATCAGCAATCCAACAGTATATTTGTGGAGACCTCTTCTAATTATCAAGACAACAAACTAAGAAATCACTAGATGCGTAATCGAGCATTAAAAGAAATTAAAGTGCTTATCTAAAATCCAACTTAGCATTAACAAATCCTTACGTGTGATCTGTGTCTCTTTAGTTTACAAGCAGGAATGCCAGGTGAGCCGATAATTACCCTTGGGTTATTATAGGCTATCTAGTTTATATAGTTTAAGTTTCATATATACGTATAAGCATCTAGAGTAAGCTTTTATATGGACATCGTATTATTCAAACAGCCTTAATATTTCTTTTTCTTCTTCTGTGGGTACTTAATAAAAATGCAATTTGATAGATGCAACAACAACTTAGCGAACAAAATCATTCGACTATAAAAAATTTTTAATCGCTTGATTGAAACTTGTACGCCCACAAACACTTCTCTGGTTACTGGTGAACTCAACATGCGTCATTTGCCGTTAGTTAAGCGAATGCGAAGATTAGATATATAAATATTCCACATTAGATAACGACTTTTAAAGTCGTTGGTAGTTATCATAATCGTAATGGACCATCTCTAATGAACTCTCGGTCCTCTGTCAGCACATTCTACGTCGTGAACGGTTTGTAAATCTGCGATCAATTATCTAGTTCACTGCATATGGCTAGAGAAACGAAATATGGCACCGAACCCTTCTGCTTAATACAACATTGAAAAGAGGACGAATCATCAATTTATATAGAGTCTTAAACACTACGCTACACTCTCAAGGTACATAAGTATGACAATATGATTCAAAGCTGATCGCATATTAAAGCTTCGTGAAGCATAAAGACTAGACTTTTCAATAGACTAGTGAAGAAGACCACTAAGGAGCCTCCTGGGATGAGTCACGAATACACCTGGAGAGCTAATAAACTAAAGAGATCTACATTATGCGGGTTGCAGTATTCTATACAGTATTCTATGACATTTTGGCGCATAATATTAATGATCTACCTTGTATATGTAATGTCTTGTTTAGGCATATTATATTGCAGGGCCCTTGTTACCCATGGTTAAAGTATATTCACATGCAAAATAAAATAAAAGCCAAACGATTATAAGAATATCATCATTTTAGTATAATCACAATACACTAGAGATGAGCCATTCGGCACGATAGATTGTTTCATAGAGACTCAAAAGAGTCTTCATGCTATTTCAAAAATTGTTTTAGAAAGCAATTAAATAATGTTAGAAAGCGTTACATGGCAGATTAGGTGCTTAAAGCACAAGACAGTCAGGTGAAGTCAAGCTTTTTGTTTTGCAATTCGACATAGTTCACATGTTGATTATTATGGAGACAAAAGAAGTTAAACGCGGGAATTCTGTACACCACGTAGTTAGACTCCGTCTTCTTTAACGAAATCAACACTTAAAGAAAGTATACTAAAAAAGCATACGACGCGATCGGTTTGCAGACGATATACTAATTTAACACAGCGTTATACGTGCTGTACGCCTCTAATGCAAAGAGAACTTATGAAGGAGAGATAATTTGAATGTAGGACATGTTGATGTAATACTTTGATGTCGTACGTATACAGAACATACGCACATGTTGTTAGTGTGCGCGCAAAATACACGGATTGAGATAAAGCTGTGACTATCTCCGTTGTCATAAACGATGTTTCAAGGCGCTAAGGCGCCAAGAGTTTCTTAGCATGGCGCCAGACTTTTGGTGGCATTTTGTGGTAGGCGGTCTGTGTGTGCTTACTGCATGTGTGTGTAAGTATTATCACTCAACTACAAGTAAACACACACGAGCTGGGTGGAACATAGACGTGTAGACATACAATACCTAATAGTGTGTGCACTCACTTGTAATTAAGAACTCGTCCCTTTCCCAAATACAGGGTGGTGGGTCTTACCAGACCACCGGGGAGTTCGGGCCTCGAGTGAAAAGCACTTGAGAGAATTCCTCATATTGGACGTTTTCTAGTTGCGGCAGCAACAGAGCTAGGTAGTTCGGCACCTCGTATTGGAGGCGGCAGCAGCAGCCACAACATTTATAGCCGAAATGGCGGCGAACCAGACGGCGCCAAGACTTCTTGTCTGTCGCCCTCTCGTTTCCAGCCACGTTGTCCCAAATGGTAATAATAATCATATGCCTAATACTAATACTAACCTTCCGAAAAAAACGAAGACATTGGTGTTCTTTCTTTCTCTTTTTTTTGGAAATGATCTCCAGCTTGCTGGGCCGCTCAATGTCTCTAGCGCCTATGTCCGATGTTCATGTTTATAGTATGGGGTGCTAGCGCCCTCTATAGTGGGTCTATGGCCCTGTGGGACTCTGCGTGTTACGATGGGTGTTGATCTGCGCTGGGAGATAGGCTCGAATTATTCAGCGCGCTGTTGTCGCCTTACTGGCTGGCTCCCTACTTCATGATTTCCCTGCCGCCATTCGACTGGAGTCAGAAAAGGCCATTCCTTAATGTTTAGGCCTAACCGAATCTAACCGGAGGGACACAGGCCAGCCAGCCATGGCGCGCAAGCCGAACAACTCTATCATGGCTTACTCATCTTTTTCGTCATTTTAGCATATCTATCCCACAATACGGTACCGTATGATATTGGCAGGTCTTGCTTTTAAGCTTCGAAGGTCTGCGTTGGTTCGCTGTGTCACGATGCTGGCTGTGAAGATATCAAGAAGATATAGAAATGTGTGTATGCACCAAACAACCAACTGTATGGCTGGCTCGTAAACGCGTCCACATGTGCCTTTCTCTATAGTTTACGTAATCGACTCAAGCACAAGCAGTAGAACAGCGCAAGGAGCTAAACCGTCACTCTAGCGTAGGGCACAAAATCAAGTTATAGGGAAATGATCTTGTACATCTCATCCTACTCCGCATTGATATACACAAAAAGACTGCAGGGGGAAAATGAAAGATCTGCGA
>MNPL01009428.1:0-19965 GCA_002081605.1 Tropilaelaps mercedesae | reverse complement strand
ATGGAATGGTGTCACCGCCATATTCCCTATGCCTGGTAAAAGTTAGGTCTCCCTTGAGACGCAAAACTGCTGATGAAGACACTCTCAGCTGTTTCTCGTCAGCGAGGTCGCCATGACGAAGTGACAAAGGTTTGCGTGAGGGTCAATTTTCCCCGCTCGAGACCTAAAATCTGGGATTATCGACTAAATTCATTTGTACTAGTCAGATTTCTGCATGAGGTTGTTCCACCTATACCATTGTCGCTTGTTTCATACAAATAGGGCAGCATCTATCACTTATCGTACATATCGTGTGTGACGTTTAATTGGGAAATGCTCGATACATGCGAAGCTACCAATCAACCCTCGTGATGGACAGTCCGTCCCACCATAGCACATCAACGAACCCAAAAGCGGTTCTGGATTCAAAAACGGTGAGTGTTTTCAAAAAACGTCGTTATTTATTTAAAGTAAAGGTGCATATTTTTTAGGTCCGGCTCCAAAAACGTCGATGCTCACCGGGCGACAGCGGAAGCGAGCGCCATTCAAACGGGTGAAGTTTGGCCTACTTCATCGTTGAGACACGTAGGTTTCGCCATAGCGAATATGAGCTACTGAAACTTTTCCGTTGTCGTTTGTACAGCTGCAGCCTCGTCCCGATAGTTTGTGGATGGCTGCAAGCGAAACAGTTTAGTCTCCGCCATGAATAACAACTAATATATGCTGCCTGATCGGCAGGATGCTCGTGAATAACAATGGGTTAAAACGATCTACATAAATCAGGCAGCCCGGCAAAATAATAACAAACGGTTAGCCTATTCCACCCATTGACGGGCCGTTGACGTTCGTACAATCCGATTGTAATAACTAAACACTAAATAAAGGTTTCGTCTAAATCATGATTGTAGGAATGAACAACATATAGAATATTGTTGTTGTTATCATTATTATCAATACCGATTCAATGTACTGATATGTCACTGTTCCAGTATGATAATGCGATAGTTGTAGACGGTAATATACTATCGCAAGTTCTTCATGGTCAATGATAATGGTGTGATACTATTATTATTAGTATATCATTATTATTATTATCATTATTATTATTATTGGTACTGCCTACCGTTCAGCTCTAGTTGAATAAAGACAGATAAACAATATCGAGGATTTTATTTTCGAAACGTATGTAATATGTATGATATAGCGGTGATGGTACGAGTAGTAAGTTTTGAGCTCGCAGGGTAAAAACATATGGAATATACCTTAGAATGTTTTATAAGCTCGATCCGACGCTATTTTTCTTTCTAAGCACTTCTAACAATGTACCTTTATATAAACGTTTATTTCCTGTTGATGTCGATATTCCTTGCACTGCAAAGGCAAGACGTATACAAATATTTACACGCAGCAAGAATTGGCAATTGCGTAACATGTGTGAAGTAACTTTGGTGATGCATTTCGCTGTGGCAAACATGAAGTGTACTGATCTCGCGATTTCATCGCGTTGAACCTTCACTCACTATTCAGAAGTGGCGTTACCTAATCATACGGATTGCATGAACAGCGTGCCTTAACTTGCTCTCTGCTGGTCAGTTTTTCTAAAAATGCAGTAAAGAAGAAAGTAGGGCTCTGCACTAGCGTGGAGTCCTGGAAACGTATCTATTAAGAGCCCTATCCAGACTTAGACACCGCTAGGTGAGCAAATGGCTGTTCCTCTAGCTTGTTCGCTCCGTTGAAATTTTCGACTCGCCAGCTGTTCGTGCCAGCCGCCCAGCCAAGTAACTCTAAGACAAAAAAAAAACTTTCGTTCGTACGGCGCTCGTGATGCTTGGAGTATGCGAAGTGAAGCAAAAGTGGAATTTAATTTTAAACTTTAACAGAGAGTCCGAGGTGGAACACGCAGGCAGAGCAAAACGAGGAGAGCTTCACTCTGCGAAATCTTTCCTCTCCAACTGTAATAATGGCAGAAACCGCGGTAGAACAACGGGACTGTATCACCAGCTCGGCGAGAAGAGGTTCGAACCTTCATGACGAGCTAGCAGCAGCCTGCGCCGCCTACGGCCTCTTCTATGTTGGCAGCAATGTCCGGCCCTAATGGACGATATATATTGAAATTCCTTCATACATATTGAGATTCATACATTTGGCTTCATATAAAAGTGGTACCGTGGATTGCCCTCATCCCTCATTTCTACTCTCGTCGAGGATGGGCTATTTTAAGGTCAATTTAAGGGTATATGAAACAAAAGACAATCAACCTGTCTCTGCCGTTGTGGTAGAACAAGCAGTTGAGACTTTACCTATGAACGATTTTGAGATATTCATTGAAGAAATCCCGTGAGAATTTTTTCCTTCGGAAAAAATATTTGTAAGAGAAATTTATTTTCTATGCATGAGGGTGCTAAAGGAAAGCAGTACCGAAATACTTAGTTAGACCAAATAAATTACCTTACTCACGCAAGTCGAATATGACGTGAAATGGAGTTTTCTATTTTGTATACAATCTACTCATAATGATTAACAAATGTAAGAAAAAGCGGCCATAGACTACTCACTAATCGATGACCCTAGAATGTACTCAAGTTATCTCTCTAACGGATATTGAGTTCAGTTTAATTCAAGTTATGTCATTTAGACAAGCAAATGCAATTACGATGCAGCATCGGTTTGAAGAACTATCACTTATCTGAAATACCTAGGCTATCTATAAATCAGAAGATTTGAAACAGCTTCCCAACTCTATTTAATCGTGTTTGAGAAAGAAGTTATACTTTTTTCTGACGCACTCGACTTCCCCAAACAAGCCAGTGTAGAAGATCGCCACACGGTGATTTTGTCGGAGCGGTTACGCTAAAGTGCACTGAGAACTCTCACCTTGAATGGCGTTAACGGCACCCTTGGGATGTGGCCGTGTCGTTGGGTGAACGAACATCTTGCCGTTTGAGAGGTAACGCTATACACGTTTGCTAACCGCGAAATACGCTCATCTCTCGAGTGAGACAAGAAGTACACAAATCGGAGAAACTGCCTACGCGCGGAACAGTCTGGAACGGTCTGAGTACCCTGCTCCGAACAACAATGTTAGACCAACAATGTGTAACTTATTGCGGTGCGTCCATCGCCACAGCACGACGGCGAAACTTCGACGAGGTCTGATTTCACCTTCAGATAACGTAGTACATTGTTGGGTAAATGCTTTTTACTTCACTATGAAAGCCTACAGTGAGTGACAGTGCCACAACACTACAATTAGGTATTCCCCTGCTGGTTTACAACCTGTTCTTGTGTTTTCAAATATACACGAACATTTAGGTCAATCACTGCTTACCATATCCACATCTGTGTCGCATTGTGCGTAAATAGGAAACAATACATTTTTATATTTATTTATAATTTGTACTCATACCGACAAGTAGCCGACCAACGGCTATCAGTTCGTCTGCGTATTTTTAAACGTGTTTGGTAAAGTCTCAATTTTCGCATTATGTGTTTTGCTTCGACTGTTTCCAAATGATCGACGACGACATTTCATAGCGATAACCTAATACGTCTAACAAGCCTCAGAGAAGCATGCAAACGGCTTTCGGAAGGACTAATTTCCATGCTTTTTGCAGACAAACGGCGTAAATATCGTAAAAAAAGCATCCAACGCAGAAAACTTCCCGAAGACTCCAGTATAGACGCAAGGTAGTAATCGCCAAGCATTAGCGGAGTCTCTCTCGTCAGTGAAATATTAGTAATTAGTATTATAGGCTAGCAGGGTCTGAAAGGTCCCTTCCCGCCCCCGCTGTTCGCATATCGAATCTATGAGCCTATCATGTTATATTTGACTAACGGATGAACGAGGTAGAAGACAAAGGGCCTAATAGTGATAGCCTGCGGGGTTCTCGCGGATCAAATTAAGTCGTCTTTCAACAGGGCCTGGCAGGCGCCCCCTGCAGCTGATGTTAGTGGATTTAAGAGCTTGTCTCAACATTACCACCCTCTAAAACATATGTCGAGAATGTCGCCTCATTATATGTGCCCGTAGCTTTTCGAGAATCAACCGAATACCGCCTCTGGATACAGAGCAGACTCGCCAGGCACGCTTTGGTTATAGTCAGGTAGGATTCAGGTGGAACGCACTGAATTTGACACGCGCTTTAATCAAATATACTAACGCGGATATATATATACACACACACACACACACTATATACATATATGTACATTATACGAACATCATATATATATATATATATACGTAGCGCCTTGCTTAGCTTTGGTTTTGGGCAGTTGATTTTTTGGGAGAAAGTACTTTCCGTCTAAAGCTCTGCTATTAAATCCGTTTAGATAGAACTGAACTTAGCTGTAAGAAAAAATCGACGGTTGAAAAGTACAATGATGTTTATCAAGAATACTTGATACGCATTTTAAACGTGTTCACCTCTACTCCGTGATGACCCCGCACTTTATCAACGTCACCTAACAAAGTAGCATTCCGCTCAGGAGCGTTCCGGAGCTATGCACACAACAAAGACATAATAGTGACACTGACAAGTTGTCACAAGCTTCACTTAGCAAAAGTGACCGAGAGAAGCATCAAGTGTACGACAACTATATCCGTGTAATTCCACGCCTCTCCCTGTATCCTCCTCCCCACGTCATCGCGAGTGCGATCAAGTCAGTGAAGAAAAGGGTCAAAGCAGAGAGGATGAACTCCCTTTACCACTCAGCTTCCCCGTTCGCCCTCGGTTCGAACTTTGCCGAATCCTCTGAGAGGCCCTGTTGCATTGTCAGGATCAACAGCAGCCGCAGCGTCGAAGCATCAGGCACAGAATTGACGCCGGGGTCAGGACAGGGCATCGTAGCCGGCGAAGCTCTGGCGTTTGGGTCCTTCATTGGTGCCGCGATGCCATCGTTAGGGGGCGATCAGAGAGCAAAGGACGAGGGGCCATGACAAGCGGTCATTTATATTGTCAATTTGGCGGGGGCCTGGGTGTCGAGATCAGGCCGAGACGGCAGATCGGTGGAAGGCGTTGGAGAAATGGGACCGTTGTATAGGCAATACATAATCGGGGGAAGGTTGGAGACCTTCCGTCCCCGGCAGGCGAACGCCGGATCAAAGCACTCCCCCATTCTGATGCTAAGAAGGCGCACCCCTCGGCCGCCCAGGCCCGTAGCCATGCACCGCCGAACTACCATGTAGAGCTGCATCGGAGACATTTTTGGACGCTTGAAAAATGAGAGCACCTCAAACAGATGAGAGAAGGCGCTGGCTATAGGGATCCCCGGGACGGCAATGTCAGTAGATAGTTTGGACGGCGGGGATCGTCTCTCACCGCATCCCTAAACCCAGTTCAGGGATGCGGCGATGGAACACGCCAGACGAACATAAAAACACTCCCATCGCCACAAGGGGATGCCGTGACTCTGAAGCACCGGCCTGTTACGAGCGGCTGGACAAGGCGTGGTAGCGTCAACCGTTGCAGCCGTTTCGTAGTCTTCAGTGGAGCGAGTCACATGTAGCGTGGCGCAGATGGGGCAAACAGGGAGTGAACTAAGCGGTAGGGGCAGACGGCAGAAGGCTTATCCTTGGAGACCTCTGTCGTGGTGCTCTTCTTCTTGGTTAGTTGGGATGAAGGCCGGTTGTGGCGTAATGAGTTGTGTCTCCTCAGGATGGCAACTCGTCATCACGTTCGGACCGGTATAAACGAATGGTCGAAATGCGAAATAGAGAAGATGGCAGATGCGACCCGACGGTCTGGTCGCATTACCTGGCGCCAATACATTAGTGCAATCGGTTATTATATAGATACGACGCGTATAGCTTACCCGGGTTGGCTTGCGTCAGCAGATGGAACGGACCCATAAATTATATCAAATAGCAGAACTCGCGTATATATTACGTTGAAAAGCTACATTAAGTTTCTCTAAATACTCCTCTGATGCGAGCTTCAGTGCTTTCACGTTGAAATCAAGTACGCCCAGATTGACAGAAAAATCCGAGCTGAGTTTAGCAAGCGACTGAGCTTAGGTCAGGCCTAAGAAGCGTTCAAGATTCCTATGTGACTGTACGACAGACCGAGTTATCCACTCGATGCGAAGACCCCGATCAGGGTTCAAATTACGTGCGTCAAGCTCATGGGGACATTCGACTTGAATGCATATTCTTGTACATACGCAAATGATTCTGTCCAGAGATAACTTAATGGTAGTATTACGCTTGTTTAGGAGCAAATATGAGCATCGATTGCACGGTTTTCCATACAGATACAAAATTGCTATACAGGTTTGCGGTAATTTATGGCATTTCACTTATCCTCTAAAACTTCAGGGGCGAGCACACTTAGTATTGGAAAAAATAGCGTCGCAGCAACAACACTTTGGTCGTTTTATCTTAATAAACATAAGCTAAATCCTTTGACAAGATATATTTGGCCTTGTGCTAAGCACCAGCCAGCCTCCATGGAACAAAGCTCAGTGCTGGTGCGCCTCATTAGTTGGACTAATGCGTTCCATTAGTTTGGTAAAGTTAGCTCTAACAAAACGGTTGTAAATTATCTAAGGCCAATACTATGTTCGTTCCCTTTGCACACTTACATTTATGGAGTGACCTGTCTTACGAGGTGTAATGCAAAAGGTGCTACCGTGTACGTCGAATGGTGGCTGATGGTGGTCAGCCGTACAAAACAGGTTAGGTAATGCTATGCTACCAGCTGTAATTTAGTTTTCCAGAGTGTGTTCCATATTTTCCGCAGGCAATCCATCACGCCGGATGGAGTGTAAGCCGGGGTCGCTTCCACGTAGCGTATTTCCAAAGTTTCCGGTGTAGAAACGAAAAATCTCTGTTGACTATCATGAAAAATCAGCTGGCGCATAAAACGTCGAAGGAGGAGGCGAAAATTTTATCAATGAGGAAACTGTTGAGAGATGAAGGCCAGAGAAAAGCAAGTCACTCCGCTCCAATAACCAGCTAAACTGCTGAACAGGTTGCGTTCAGAAGTATTTGCACGGATATCCGATCGTACCTCTCCGCTCAGAATCCTGAATAGGGGCCTTGGTGGTAGGTTTCTATACATGCCAAAAAAACGCGTGCGTTATACGCATACATTTTTTCACTATAGCCAATTTTTTTCAAGGAGACTACGCCCAGTAAAGCGTTGGACGACGTCACTGCAGTGAGGCACGTAAGACAATGGGTGAGTTTAAGTTCACAACGCATTAGGGTATTTTTCCCAGCCAGAAGTTCTTGACAGGTCCGTCAATCAGTTTTCAAGCGCTGACCATCAGCCAGCGTTCAAGAACCCCCACGGTACTGCTTTTATATTGTGGTACGGAATGCGACCCATCAATGTAATGGTACGACGGATCAAAGTCGTGTACCTGTGTTTCTCCTCTTTCCGCAAGATGTACATGATTTCGTCAATCTACCGGGTTCGACACCGTTTGCAACTCACTTTTGGAGAACATGTCAAATGGATGAAGCCACAACATTTAGAGCATATTAGTATTTCGTAGATAGAGAAGTCGAGCTCGGTGGCTCTGGGTGCATTCGTATGCGCCTTGCGACTGGAGGAGACACGTACGTGCACGGGTTCGATCCCCGCCGGTGCACATTTACATTTATATGGGGTCCGTCTTACGAGGAAGTAATGCAAAAACTGCTACCGTGGACGTTAAATGTTGGCTGATGGTCAGCCTTAAAAAATATTTTTAGATAGAGAATCAACATTCTCAGAACGCTCACCCTTCGTCTAGTGTGGTTGCTTGAACTGTAAATCGACAGACATTGCGATCCGCGTACCTAGAGTTTAATTTTGTTCAACACACTTCGTATCACGGCGATTCTCAGAAGAATATAGCCGTGTGTGGTAAGCATGAGGTTGGTAACGCATATCGTGTCGTTTCACGTGCATGATACCCACTCAAAGGCTGATGACCAGCGAACTATGAAGATGAATGTAAACACAGTGACTATCAAATAGAAGCAATTTGAGCCTTACACTCGAATGTAAATATAGCGTAGCCCTAAGGACGATTCGTAAAAAGCAACGGAAGCTTTTCATTAGCTGGTGGCAGTGATACGATGCCTTGTAGCTAAGGTCTTCACTTGATGGGTCCTGGCACATGAAGGAGTAGCCTTGATCGATGTTACGGCAGCTAAAGACAAATGTTGAGCGTATAGTCGGCGTGTATATTCTCTCGAACCAATTGCCGAGTCATCCAAAAGTAGCAAACATACACAGAATCATCTGTGATTGAGAACTTTCGATGATCTCGTTTCTTGCTAAAAAGCAGACGTACTGGAGCTTTGTTTGGCATGCAATTGGTGTCGGCCACAATTATTTTTGTTACTTACATTTCTAAGTTAATCTTTCAATCTTCAACCAGTTTAATCTTTCAAATGGGAAGTATACTGATGTGTATGATATATGGTAATCTAATATTCTTCTTCCTGTAAGATGACCATTACGAAAATGAGCACGTCTATGCGTGTATGTGAAAAAGTGCATTTTACCATAAATCTACTGTATACTAACAGGACCTAATTTTTCCAACTCTGACCACACATTATAGCCTCCTGTTGAACATTAAACAGTAAGTTTGGTCTGCTCGATTGCCTTTCGTGACCATCCTATTCGGCTGATTCGGTGTTCTTGTGTATCGGAGCAATGGGGTCTTTTCTTCTCTAGTGATCTTCAATGTCCTTTGCACCGCATCCCTATCCAACCCATGACACTCTGCGTCATCTTCCCTATGTGAGCCACACATACGACCTCCTATCACGTGAGTGGCCAATGCGCTTACTCCACTGGATATTTTCTTCTACCAAAATCACTTTCTCAATATTTGCTGCAGCCCCCCCCTCCACACTTCTGCTGCTGATGACGCTTTTTCGGCTGCCGTCTTTTTTCTCATCTCGAAGCCAGCGGAGTTGCGGGGGGACGCGGTGCTCCACGATGCTGAAGGGGTCATGCCCTTCCGGCAATAGCGTCTAGGGCTAGGCGTGTCGTCTCGAATCCTTTTTTCCTCATGAGAGGAAGGAGAAGGCATCGCCTGCCCTCTCTCTTTGTTCCTCTCACTTCTCTTCATTTTCCCAAACTCCCTTTGACTCCTCCGCGTTCTGTCTCGGTCTTGCTAGAGCCTCGCATTGTCTCTCTTTCTCGGCTTGCCTTGTCCACGTACTTTGGCCGCGGCCGTTTCGGCGTTCGCAGCACTTGCGCGGCGGCTGCAGCGACCCGTCTTTGTTGTTCAGTCACCTACTACCACTACTCGGCAGGCCGTGCTTGGCCCTGTTCAACTCAGAATGCTGCTTTTTTGCCCAACTTTGCCTGGCCGGCGGTCGGGGACATCTAAAGACGCTGTCCGTCGTGCTGGTCCTTTGTGTAAAATGTCGCCATTGCTGCCAGTCCGGTTACCGCCCCCATTCTCGGTGCTTCTGCTACTGCCTCCAGACGGGGGGGGCTGTGTCCTTAACGTAGAGCGAGAGGATTGTATGGCCTTGAAGGACGTTTGGGAGCCAGGTCGCCCCTGACGATGGAGGATGTGCCTGTGAGTGTGTGAATAGGTGCGCGCTTGCCTAGAAAGTCAGGCTGTTAAGGAAAAGAACGGGAGAGAGTCGAACCGTGGCGAGGGAAGGAAAACCAGAATTGATAAGCACATTATAGTAAATAATGCATCTTTCCTTTTCACAGACGAATATGTATTACCCATGCCTCATACCGATGTTCTATGTGTAGAATATTCGTTAGTTCGAAACATGTACCTACGTGCCTGGGCAGGCGATAAACGTAAGGTGGTATTTTTTCACTTGAGGGTCTCAGTCTAGACGGCATACGAAGCGAGTTGAAGCACTTAAATGGCATGTAATAATCGAATTGCATCTTCAACTAGCTTGATGTTATTTCTAGATCAGCATTGCGCCTTCATATTTACCACATCGTATCCACGCCAACAATTGGACGTCCTACAACGAGAACTAGTGTGTCTTCCCTAGTAAAGTAAAATGCTATACAACTTCAATGGTAGGAGCCCTTGGGTGCATTAGTTCAGCAAACTAAGATTTAATCAACGTTAAAATAACAATATTATCACAACCGATTGCTTAATACGTAATGACTGAATGTGTCTGTAGAATTTTAAACTAAGGTCATCCTCCAAGTAGAAAGTGTCTTTGTACGCGTCACAGTTTCGCAGATATCAAGTGTTAAATATTGATCGGTTACAACAACCGAAACGAATCTGTAAATCACTTGAAAAGATTTTCCAAAGCGCATGAGAAGAGACTTTTATTCCATTCAATTGCTCTATGATCTATCTCCTCTACCATTTGTCTTCTACAACTATACGACGCAGCTGGATTTGGAGTCTACTAAGTCGACGACATTACAACGTGGCCAAATGCACGGCCTGATTTCGGGCTAGCGGTATACAGGTAAGTCTTCCCCTTGGACGCTCTGTCTGTGACTTATTAACGCTGTGTGCTGATAATAACGGTTGCGTGTGCTTTAACGTGTATGGCACGTCTTTGAAGGCTATATTCTTTGCCTTTTATCACATAACTTCTGCTCGGCAGGTTAGTGCAAGCTAGTCAGTCATCTTCCAGGTAAGACACCCGTTTTTCACGTACTTGTTGCTTTCTTACTACTTCATATGTAATGCAATTTCATCCTTGGAAGAGTTCGTGCTTGTTGTTTCCGCCCTCGCGTCTAAATGGCTTCCACTGCAAATCACAGTATAGACCGCTGAGGAAGTCATGTTCTCCTCAAGATTCCCCTTCTATTTCTGAATGCATTGCTGCTTAATCAACTAATACTCGCTATCAATAGGCTGCTTTGACTAGCGACAATCTAGCTCCTCTCCTGGACGGAAGCATTAACCTTGCTCACCAGTAGCTGACCAGTACCTGACGACGTAAGTCGGATGGATGATTAGATCCTCCGAGTACCGAATGCTTTTGAAATGGCGCCTGACTTATCTGGAAAGGTGACTGAAAACTAGGCTACGATATCTACACGTCCCGAAAGACCTAACTGAGGTCAACGAAATTTCCGACGAAAATGTCTTTTACGAGATTCTGCAATATAAAAGAGTTGAATACCCCGACCACAAGCATTTCTTGTTTGAAGAATTATTTGTTGGAACGTTTGAATATGGATCAGGCAGGATTTGTGCGCGAATTTCTGCAAACGACGTGGCACGTAGACTCTGAATAAAAAATCTCTTAAGGCTGCGACACCATTGTGTCCCTAGGGGTTAGGTCAAAACGGCGATGTCATGTTGCCTTCTATTTACGTGTGATGGCTGTTAGGAAGGACTCGAGGGAGTTTGAACTGTGCGGGCTGCGGCAGTTGCCGGCTTTTGCCCACGTCGCCGCCGCCGCCGCCAACCTTGCTTCTACCAAAAGGGAAGCGACCTTGTCGCACACCCGACGTTTAAACGAGCCAAAAGAGGTGCACGCACAGGATGAGACGCCGGCCGCTCCGCGTGCGCCAGACGAACCTGGCGAAAGTGAGTCCTTTGACCTGTGCGTCTGCCAAGCAAATCGTTCTTGCTGAACGTTCCTACGGAGCAATGGTTATCATGCGGCTACCGGTCATTAATAATTTAACAGCAGCGTAAAACTTTTCCTCCAAGAAGAAAAATAATCCACCGAAAGCACATTCTCTGGCGTGCGCCGGCCAGTGAACCAAAATAAGTCTCTGTGTGCATGGCTAGCTCTTTTAATCTCTCCCATTTCGCAAGAAAATTTTTAAAATTTACCTTGAATTTACATGTCGGAAGGTGTTCCTAATATTAGCCATTCTTACGCAATGTTTCGTGCTACTGGTTGTCATTGACGATCAGAATTTCGTGAGTTTTATAGGTAGCTGACATAGTATTCGCTTAGTTATCAATAGTTTGAGAAGAACTACCGACGTTGTTTTCGCAGCTGGTCTACGCTTGCTGAACGATTACGTCCTCAAGAAACAGATTGCATCTCTCTCCATTTTTCTCTCTGTCTCTTTTTTCCCTTTGCGACCTAGACGCACATATTTAAAATCCCAGATATCACCAGGCTACAAGGATGACTGTGGAGAACTATTTAAAGACCTTGATCGGTTAGTATTCTAGGAAGTAGTGCGTGAGGAAAGATTTCCATACTGTTGAACTGCACTGTGAGGTCCGCTATAAGGAGTTGTTTCTAAAACACTAACATCTTTCGTTTCAGTGAGCTCATCATAAAAACATATTTACTATGGACAAATGTTGCCAGGGCACTTGTGCAATGCATCAGAACCGAGTAATAGATACCCGTGGTTCATCGGGTCATTGCTAGGACTGTAGGTACAACCACAAATTCGCAATTTTTCAGTGAAGATCGTCTCCAGCGTCCTTATTCACGCTTCTAAAGTTATCGTGTTCCATGCTTCTTCGTTATAAGCCGAAATGCAAGCACATTAAGTTACCTCTGCGTTTGATACCTTGACAATTGGCGGCGTTGTGCTGTCGATAGAGTTTCTAGCCTTCAAACTTTGTTGAGTTCATGACTTCATGTTTCCCTTTGACCGACACTAGTGCTATGAGCGAAGAGATTTTTTGCATCTTGTTTGCGCGTTTATTTTTGTAATAAAAGAGTGCATATGCATCTGAAGACACATCTTACAATAAAAGCCAAACTTATATTGCCTATTAAGAATTTTTGCCTTTAAACCGCAAGATAAAGTTTAAAGCTTTAAAATTCTGACAAATAGATTCACCAACGTATACTCATGCAGAAATTAACCACTCCGTCTGTTACTATGCTAAAACTATTATATTAGCATTGCCTAAAACTGCAGCTGAGATAATTATCGAAAATAACAGAGCCGGATGGAAAAGACCCTACACTATAAGTATTTCGCCGTCTGCGAAGGCAGATGGATTTGAGATCCCCTTTATAGGCAGGCCCGTAGATGCTTTACTCACAGATGTTATAATTACGGAATTAAAAAACTCTAGCATCTAGTTATCGCTCCCTAGAATACATCTAAGGAACATAGTTACAAGCATATTATGCAAAAACCGAGAATACTTTAAATCTCTTGATGGTGCTTCACAAAATAACCAAATCCTAAAAAGCTTTAGAATATAATCTACTTACGCTGATACAGCCAATATGAGTTCAATGTCATATTAGAGTTAGATTTTCTGAGTATATAACCTAAATATTGGTTGAAAAACTTCAATCTGTAATCAATGCTTCGTTCAAATGGATGAAACAGAGTTGAGCATTGCAATTGTCGCGATTTGTTAGAATGGTTTAAGCCTCTCGTTTGTTCAATGTGTCCAGTGAGACCTCTAGGCTATATCTATGTCATTCGAGCTATAAATGAGTCGATTAAGCACATTTCTAACAGAGTTTTTATCGAATCTTGTCGCACTGAATGCTTTAATGACTTGCAATAGCTAGTTTGCTTTATCAACACCTTCACAACAACAGCAGCTTCCCAAGAAGAAGAAGTTTTCCGAGAGTGGTTCATCAAATCCTGTTAGTTTCCTCTTTTTTTCTCAAATTCTGCATAACTCGCATATCGCCAATAGCGCGATCCTATCTAAGAATAGAGAGTAAATCTGAAAATGGGATTCCATTTTCATGTTATATGCAGGTTCGTCCGAACCACATAGCGGCTGATGCTCGAAGGCGACATATTGAGCTGCAGTTCACTGACGGAGGGGTGAAAAGCTGTCTTCTCAATTTCTACTACTAACCTTTCATATAGGAGGGGACAGACTGTTTCGACAGATCTCTTGGCCGTCATCCGTTTACAGTAGCGACGTATCGCTACCATCCACGCTTGAAGGGATCTGCTGGCTCCAATTTTCCCGTCACTCAAATCAAACCCGCATGAAGCAATACCACTGGCCTACTTTTTTAAGATCTCCAGCAAGAGAGGTAATGTCGCCTTCGTGGACAGAACATGACTTACTGATGGATTTCGTCACTTTATCTTTTAGAAATCTCAACGCGCTAAACTCCGAAAAAATAGCTAGCAGTTTTTTTTCCAACGAAACGCTAGTGCGATGGTGGAATCTACAGATACTCTTGGCGTTGTGGGCCTCCTTCCAGCAATTAAATGGCATGAATAAGGCCTCAGCAAACACGAGTCAGCGTTGAGTCGCCTTCATCCGCGCAATTAACAAGCGTTGAGAACCTTATAGGTTTTTATAGAGCGAGGAGAATGTCCAGATCAATGGCTCAAACTCTGGTTAACGAACTCAAAACTGCTTTTACTACACGCGAGATGCTTATTCATCGTTTTCT
Source organism: Tropilaelaps mercedesae (assembly GCA_002081605.1). Lineage (NCBI taxonomy): Eukaryota > Metazoa > Arthropoda > Arachnida > Mesostigmata > Laelapidae > Tropilaelaps > Tropilaelaps mercedesae. The sequence continues at coordinate 5,720 of MNPL01009428.1, read as the reverse complement.
TCTTGTCTACGAGAATACGAACTAGTTCTGTGTGCCCTTAAGCTGATTTGATTGATCAAAAAACTTAAATTCTGGAGGCGTGGGTCTGTCCACACAATATAGTTTTTTTTTTAAATCAAGTAGATTTACATAGCATCAACTCATAGCTACAACTGAGGACACACTCGAACTGATTTCGAGTGAGTTCCTCTTTCCCAAAAGGCGCTTTACAGAAAGTTCCGGGCTCTGACGCCGGAAGCTTCTTAATATTAGAAATTGATGAGGACCACATTCCTTCTATATAAGTGGACACAGTGTACGCCCTTCGTTTGTGCACCTGACCACTTATCCACAAGGTTTACACGCGGACTACGTCTTGGCCACACTAAGTAGCGACCATTCTACTTTATTTCATTATGCCAGCTGCTCTTTTCCTGTGCTTATCAGCCCGGCAGGTCCGTCTGTGGGTGCCGCATCGCCATTACAGACAGGCATTCGATATGCTTGACGCCGTGTGCACGTCAACCTGTATGTCCTTGCTGGTATTCAATGTAAGGGCTAAAAAGGACACTGATTTGTTCTGGTTTATCTGTAACTGGTAGAAGAATGCATGTTAGGATAAAAAGCCAACGTCAATCGTATATTGTTGCGGAGAGTGGCTGTCTTTTATTGAGCTGCCTACATTTGCTGCGAAGACCGCCTCTGTGTCCAGGTTATTTGTTCGCAGTTGGCGTGCGCATGTTTCGTCTTAGCGCCTACTACAGCTTGCAGCGAAAACCAATATGCTCATTTGTCTGAGTTGGGCGGAATCGGCTCAACGCCGGGATTCTGTTAGGCAGCAGGTTGGCGAATAGACAGAGCAAAAGAGAGAGGAAGCCATAGAAAACTAACGACAGAACTCGGAAGCTCTACCGGAGCGTCAACGAAGAACCAACTTCGGCTTGTTCTTCTTTTCCTCATTGTTTGAACGAATGCTCCAGTCGGCCCGAAAGAGTCCGGAGTACGCTCTCGGTTCGAGTCCGAAGTGGAGGAGGCACTGCGAGCGCGTTAAAAATGCAAATGACACGAACAGCTGCCGCCTGAAAATCTGAATCTATTGATCGGGTTGCTTCGCCTTGCTTGCTTCGAACTCTTCCAGCGTTAGCGGGGCATTGCGGCAAAGCCAGATACATAGACGCAGGCCGCGCAGGCCCTAAGGACCGGGATTTGATAGGATAATAGAGGAAGTATACGACGCGCCTAGTGGAAAGGGAGTTCGGGTGAAGTGGGGGATCAAGTGAGTGACGCAAGGTGGAAGTGAGGAGAGCAAGGACAAAAGAACAACCGTTTCATAAGCAGATGCTTAGCTGTTGTTTTTATAACATCTGAAATAGTAAAGGGAACAAATGAATGAATAATGTATGTGAGCTACGAAATGTGTGACAAGGAATATCATGTCTCCCGAAGGGCATACGGTGACGATCATGAATCGACGTCGTTTTAGCGGTTAGCACATAAGACCACTAATATTTGTGCAATAATCTATGGATTAGTGAGATTAATATAATTTATACATATATAAATATATATTTGTGTCAAACAATTGATAGATCATTTTTTACTCACCTTTGCTTTATTTACTTTTTGTTAGATTTTCTGTTAGACAAGAGGCGCCCTCAGAGTGCGTTTCAGACGTGAGTGCAGCGGGCATATATATTGTTGCCATCGGATGATTACAATTGCCGCCATTAGTTCCATCGGCATAGTAGTGCCATCGATCTGATGGTGTTATCCACCATTTGTACACGGTAGTTCACCGCTGCGTACTTAGATATGATTTTTCTCACTGACCCAATTTGCGTCTTTATCTACCCGACATGCACTAACCTATGTTACTCTCTTACTGCTGAAACCTAAACAAGGTAATGACAGATAAGGATGCCCATTATAATCGAAGACAGCGGTAAGGTGATAAGCCCGAGCATTAAATGAGCCGTGATGCTATGCAACAAAATACCCTAATCCATTCATTAGCAAATGTTGGCAGGTTGGTAGTCAGATTTTGCACATGAGACCACCCAATATATACCACGAATACAGAACTACAGTTGTGAGCTTAATTTACACCTGCTTCTATGAGCAATAGATACGAGAGGATGATTGTGTGAGTGAACTTACTTTTGAATCAGCATTGCATACAGTGACAAGTGTGGTCCCTGTGAGGCAATACAATGCCTGATGGTGGTAATTTTTTTCTAAAACGCAGTAGACATTTACTGAGAGCCAACGTTTGTTCGTGGCTCAGTAGACAACCAGTAATTGGTTAATTTTTTCCGAACAAAAACCTGTGCAAGGCCATAGTAATATTGAAATCTTCTTTGAACTGCTTGGGTCCGTGTTAATGTCCTTTTGCACGTATTTAGCCACGAGATATAATTTCATATTTTCTGTATGGAACATCTCAAAGAGTGGCACACGAGAACTGGGCTAGCAGGATACGAAGTTTCGCTGAATATCGTAATTGACGGGTATACGGTTCATCGAACAAGACAGTTTTCCTGTATAGCAAATGTCCGTTTTTTTTTTAGCAAACTGGATTTTCGCAAACTGTATTTCGGGCCTGCCATATATACTTACACGGACGGTTAACCTATTCAGAAAACCCATCTACTTGCTTATCGCTGTCCAAGTGCGAAACCTGAGGGCTTACTTATCGTGTCAGTGAAGACAGGAATAAGGATTAGCCGTTTGACATCATAAGAGCATTTTAGGGTGCCCGTGTGTTGACGTCTTAAACCGTTCGACAAGTAATGTGTAAAACTATCATTAAAAGAAAACTCGATTATCGTGTAGCGTTGCTAGCTGCAAGGCATGGTTTAATTTCTACTGTTCACATGAAAGGCTTGGAACGGATAATGACCCCGACGCGAAGGGTAAGGAGACAAAAGGTCGTTTCCTCTTGCGGACACGTCGACTAGACTCAGTCTTAGAATAACCATACGCAGTAGTCGTTTATTGTGTTCTACTGCAAGGTATACTACGTGAAGAAGTTATTTATTGGCCCATAGATAATTGGCATGATAGTCGAGGACACTCGCTGACAAACAGAGAACTCATCGGCACAATATGATAGCGGAACTGAAATGTAATGCGTGATGGGTCCAGTTTCCACCGAGCCTAGTTTAGTAGTGTTTAATCAAGAGACAGATAGAGCCTATGACTGTGGGACATTACGGAAGTTGCAGCTACTTGAGCCCCTATTCGGTCTCATTTAGGTATTAACCTCTCGTTAACTGCTCTTGGTCCTTACGGGAAATGTGCATCCAACAGCGGCGACTGCCGCCTCCCTTGTCTGGACGGAGAACACTCCAACAGCAAAACTTTATCACGTATTCTGCAAATGGACACGTTCTAACAGTTTCTCGGGATAAACTGTATGCAGCTGACAATGTGATGGTATCCGGCCTTTTTTGTCTTTCTATACAGCTTTTGGATGCATAGGCACTAAGAAGGCACGGGCTGAAAGCCACCTCGAGGCTCGTTTGATATTTAATGAAGGAATAGGTGGTTGAACACGATACAGTCGTTTTCAAAAGATCAAGAGCTTTTGTCGATCTTTGTGCGGCTCGTGTATAGTTGGATGAACGACAGGCAAAAAAATACATTCTTTTTATTAATAATTGTAATAACAGCAGTTCTAATAATCAATATGGAAAATTCCTATGGATAGTACCAAAGTTCAATGTCGGTGTTGGCGGTTATTGTCTTTGCTTTACCTCTATGTCGCTGCCTGTTTGATATTGTTCGCGGAGTAATATTCTATCTCCGTTTAGTTTCCTTCAAGTCGAGGACATCCATGTCACTGGCGTATAGCTCTAATCTCAAATCCTGAGAGCGATGATTGGTGCAGCGTGAATTTGGTCAGAGAAAGCATGCTTTCGGCATGAGTTCCACGCTGGCAGTACCTTACTGTGAAGCCAATGCGCGATTATCAGTAGTGATTAAGAAAAAGAAAATCTATGAGGCTGGAGAAAACTTTTGACTGCTAATCGGAAAGAGTATTATTTGCAGTCGGTGTGCCATAAACCTTTGTCATGCAAAAATAATGGAACCGCTAAAAAGGTGAGTTCGTGAATTATGGCTACCTTCCATCACTAGAAACGTTAGAAGAATTGCGGGGTCAACAGAATCATGTTAAGGTTTTTGTGCGTGTTAATTCGACGATCTACAACGACAACATGTAGTTCAAGCTGTATATATCCTCTAAATGCTACGGTGGATTTACTCCATTATACCTTGTATTCAATTATTGCGGTAAAATATAATGCAGTAAAGGCTGACAAAACGTGCATGGGGTGCCATTAAAGCCAGAAACAATATCTGTTTAATTATAATATCAATATTGAATAATTCAACGATAAGAATCAGTTCTCCATTATTTGCAAATTAGATACAAATAACGACGATATTTTATCCTAATAGAAAATATAAGTAACTGCGTGTAGACCTGGAATTCCATTCCTCAAACGGCTGCCCCAAACACTTGGGCACCCCAACGTTATGTATATATAGCAACCGAACTTAAAATGAAAATGATTTTAGGAATGACATATTAACCAGTTATCTTCCAGACACAAAAAGGCCCTTCAAGCGTCATTCACTAACGTACTGCGGGCAATTCACTAGCGATATTTAGTGACCCAAGCTTATACCGCCTATCTACATCGACGCTAAATACAAATTAGCGTTCGAAAGAGCGTTTGCTCAAGGTAAACATGCATCGTCCTTGCCGTTAATAAAATTACAACGGTTTCTTCCACAATATTCTCAAGTTCCCTCTTAGGTGAATACTGGTTCATTAGATGATCTAGTTTCAATAAGCGTATGTAACGTGTACATGGTCCTTGTGGTGTAGATGACTCTACTAATAATATCTACATTATACCTTGCATAATATGTTGTGTTGAAAAATGGAGTATATTCTATTTTTAGCAATACAGTTCGAGTGCCATTCACTTTGTGTACATAAATAGCGTTATGCCTTGTCTAGACACCGTCTTCTGGGCCGGGAATTGGTCACTTATTACTTCATGCTCTGCGTGCTTCTTCCTGGCATTCTGCCTCATGTACCTTTATTCAGTGCATAGTCAAGAATAATACTACGGCGAGTGACGAGGCGGAAAATATGCGGTCTCTTGAACGTAACTTTCCCTATAGCGCGTTGCATGTCTTTCATCAGCCGCTACTACGATGGCCTTTAGCTATCTCTTCTTAGCAGGAAATTCCATTACACATTCTTTTTTAATTGAAGTTTATGCAAAGGAATTGCTATTGACAAATTGGAAAAGGTTTATTCGGCTGCTGTCTCAGCAAAGGTCCGGCAGGCACTTTTGCGCAAGGCGGTCGATAGCTAAATTCCACCCACCTTTAGCATGCCATAGAGTCTATCAAATTTTGTGCCGCTAGGCTCAAAGCTTGTTTCTAGAAATCATACATACTTATTACTTACGGAACTGTTTAGTGTCATCGCGTGGCAAACAATGATAGTCGTGTTCGGGCTGACAAATGAAGATCAGATGCAGGCTAGTCTGGGCGTTCGGCACAAGGCGTACGCCCACATTCAACAACTGCAATAAATCAATATATCTTTTATAAAGGTGCTAATCCTAAAACCTGTTTAGCGCAAAATTAAATACCGACGCCATTAAATTAATTCCTCTCGGCAACATGTATATATATATATATATATATATATATATATA
>MNPL01009424.1:3220-15974 GCA_002081605.1 Tropilaelaps mercedesae | reverse complement strand
TATATATATTTATATATATATATATATATATATATAGATATATAGATATATCCAGCGAGGAGCGGCGTTAGTTGCATGGCCGAGTGACAACAGCGTCGTCAGAAGAAGATAGACGGCATCCGCCGTTCCATAACTTCGGAGCTGGACCGAGTGAAACTGGAAAGCCTTCGTAATGAGAGAAAACAGAGAAGGATAAAGTAGTAGCGAGAAAAAAAATACGAGTATTTACCCTTTTCTGGCAGAGTTTTTCGGAAGACGAGCGCAAAAGGATTGAAAAAGCAGAAAGCCGAGTCGAGGAGAGGAAGAGACAAGCGAGGCAGTGTAGCGCCTATAGAGACTCACGAAGGCGAAGTGAAGACACCGACGGCGATATTCGGCGAAAAGCCGAAAACGTAAACGCGGCCAGAGACGGGGGCAATCCGACACTTCGGCGCTGCGCACGATGGCGGCGGCGGCGGCGCTATTTCTCGGCGAAACTTACCGCCAGTAAGTAACGAAGTTCGCCGACAGATAGAACTGAGGTAGACAAGAAAACGCGCGAAAAATAGATATGCTATATACACACACACATGTGTGTGTGTATATATGTGTGTGTATATGTATGTATGTAACATAGCGCGATGCTTCCCGGCCGGCTTTTGTCCGCAGTCTTCGCTTGGCGCTGTTGGCGTCTTCGGGGGCATTTGTCTTCGGGGTAGGTTAAACATTTCTGTCTTGGCAAGGTTCGCTTGCTTGCGTTGTACCTCATCTCGATGACGCCACATCGACGACGATGATGAACGTTCGATGATGATGAAGAACGTTCGGAGAAACGGCACAATCGACGCAAAAACGTGTAGCCACCTCAAGGCCCGTAGACACTCCGTTGTCGACCACGCATACATGAGACGCGCTCACGCGCCACGCAAAAATGCACTCACGAACAGACTCGCATGCAAACGAACAAAATGACAAAATATATAGCCACTAGAACCAGACCAGCCCCCTTTTACCTCGTAATGAAGTTCGCTGAAGGACAGAGGCCTGGCTTGAGAGAGAGAGAGACTTGAGAACGTCGATTTTAATGAGTTTCTGATGAATTCCAGGTGAGTTGTTCGTCGACTGTCTTCGTCGGGGCATCATCGTGCGGGCGTCTTCTATTGTGACGCTGCGCTAAGATTTGCCTACGCGACTCTACCACCCTGGCGATGAGCTCGACGCCGACCGAACCCGACTAGCGACGGTAGCGACGCGACAAGCGAGCGGCCATCATGTGGCCGCAGTTCGCTCAGTGCAGAAGTGACGGCGCTCAATTTCGACGAAGCGTACGACGGGAAGCGTCGACTCATACTGAATTGCCCCAGGTGCAAATGGAGGAGGCCGTAATGGACGTATGCCCCCCTCGCAATCGTTACCGTTGTCGTTATCACGAAACGGAGCCGTCTCCGCGCGATGTCTCGGACGCATTTCGTTGCCTTGGAGATCTTCGTTCGTCATTTTTCCATTAGATGTTGCGCGAAGAGATGTTGCGCATAACCTCGATTGTTTACAGAAGGGGAACGTGTGTCGATGTTGTTGTCAATCATTCTCTCACATTGTGGTCATTATCAGAAAGCAGCAACCCCAGAAGGCAACCCCAGAAGGCAGCCCCAGAAGGAAGACCCCCATTCGACTGAGCTCGGCCGGTCTACGCGATGAGCGACTTCGTTTCCGCTAAGGCCATCCGTTAGGACAGCCCCATATTGAGTCAGGCCACATGGGTGTCCCTCGAAACGAGTGCCTAAATGGGACTTCATGTGAGCGAGCGACACGACGGGCGTTTTGTTCACTGCCGTTCTGATTTTTGTCCCCATTTTTGTTCCTCAGAGGTCCGGCCGTTAGCTTCATCCAGCGGACGAAGCGGTTAAGTTCGTCGTTACCGCTAATATGAAGCTAATCTCAACGATGGGATGGCCTGAAGTGGATCGGGCGCGGTTAGAGCCATGACCATTCCGGCGGTCGCGCGAACCACTGGGGCGCTCGCCTAGAAGGTCCGAGCCGCTTGTTCGTTCTAGCGACCGCTCGGGGGCCACTCCAGACGGACAGGCCATCGAGTAGTCCCTGTTGCCAAAACATAGGAGACGCCACTACCAGCAACAATAAATACGCACAGCTCCGGAAGCCTTAACCGACGGACGGACGAGGGCTTGAGATTGTTGAGGGCCATGGACGGGGCAGGGGGGGGCATCTGTGAGTCAGCGGTTAGCTACTTTCGTCTTGTTGGCATGGGCGTGGATGGTGGGCAACCAGTCAGGCAAGAAGGGGTGGATGGTAGGCGGGTGGATGGGGGGCAGCTATGCGGACCGAGGCGCGCCTTGGAGAAAAGCGAAACGAGGGGAAGTGAAGTCGACCGAATGAACTGAGCAGGAGCGACGGCGGCGGCGGCGGCGGCGGTGGTACAGTTGTGGAACTGAAGGAAGGCAAGCGAAACAGAAGAAGCAGAAGCCGACGAAGACAAAAGCCGAAGAGCGAGCAACAAGACGCCGACAGACGACGACTATAGTGGGCGTCCGTTGTTATTTCATTTGATTCGCTCAATTTGGCCATCGATGCTGATGCTAAGGAGGATCAGACTAGCATGGCCTCTTGTTTACCATCGAACGATTGCTGGGGCCGCCGCCGCCGCCGCCGCCGCCGCCCGCTCACTCGAGCGAACCGACGGGAAGGTTGACACTAAAGAAGAGAAAGATAGAGAACGCAAAAGAGGTGCCTGATGTGTAGGTTAGAAGTGGTTGTCTTCAGAGGAAGTAATTTACTTTCATCCCCCATCGATCTACGGTGGAAATTGTTATCCTTTACAACGAATGCTATAAAGCAATTCGACAAACGCGCTCATGGTACGCGGTTGTCCTTTTCTGCCACCCCCCCCACGGCCCCCACCACCACATTTGGCCGAGTGTGAGGGCCGTTTCCTTTTAGTGGCGAATCCACGAAATTGTCCATCCTCTGATGGATGTCGTCAACATCGAATCCTGCTTTTTTGATGTCGTCTGAAGATGCCACGAGCATCGCTCACGATTGAGGCTTCAACGATCGACAACTGTTCGCCGCCGCCGCCGCCGCCGCCGCCCCTGCCGTCGTCGTCGTCGTAACGGTCGCGTAGGAGACATTCACTCGCTACCGAGTAAACGTTGCCCCTCCGCTCGGGACATTCTCGGAGCGAAACTGCGCAGGCTATGGCGAAGCGGTCATGTGGGACGATATCTGAGGGGGGCCGACAGAATGCGAGGAGACGAGAGAGGACGAACGAGATGGACAAACATGCGGCTCACCGCAATATGCATGGAAATTTTTTCTTCTAATCTGCGTTCGTCTGTTGTTCGTGCTGATCATGCGCGTCGCAACAACGACGACGACGACGTGGCCTACAGCAAAAAGATTCAAAAAATGGCTGGACTGCCGCGGTCGAGACCCTGTCGGTCTCAACAACAACGTCAGGACATGACAGACATGCAACAACGCTATCAAGAGCGAGACGAATAGAAGCGATATTATTCATCATGTTCGTTTTCGTTTCGTCTTTGTCGATAGACGACGTCCTTCAATCATTACAAAAGTTGAGCGTGTCGGTGGCTGCATTGCCTGATGATGACGGTTCGTCAGCGTTTAGTGCCCCTGAGCAGCGGGGCTTTGCTCGCAAGTCCGGCCGTGTCTCGTGAGGACGATCCCCGTCGGCCCACCGGGGGCCAGGCACTACAGCGCGAAGGTATCCTCTCATATCTCGTTTCGAACAATTCGAACAATATCGTCGTGCAAGAGCGGCGGCGTCGTCGTACGAGATCCGTCTGTTTCCATGACTAACTACGGCGGGGTCTGGTTTCTACGCGCACGGCGTCGCTTCCCGTCGGACGCAACGCGACGGACCGACGTGTTCCGTCATATCCTCAGCTCATTCAAATGCAAAAACATTCAAACACTCGGAACTCGGAACGAACGCGAGCGACTGTACAGCATTGGACTACTGTAAAGGAAGATTTACTGTCGGGGTTTGACGGTTCGGATGAGCCCAAAAGCTTTGAGCACCGAACTTGTTCGTGAAGGTCGGACACGGCGAAAATATCGGGGGCTATGGCGGAGGCTGTCGCCATGCGAATACTGTCGACTTGAGACCGGCACCTATGGACGACGACGACGACGACGACTCGTGTGAATCTGTACCAATTGGCGTCGCCTTTTTTTCTACTACTCGACGCGGGCTTCGTTCGTGATGCCATTACAATAGAAAGTGAAAGCCCCGACCCTCGAGGACGGACCCCGCGGTGAAACGCATACGCCAAGAGCGCCGAAGGCAAACAGATGAAAATGACAAATGGCGACTAGATTTACGATTCCCTACGAGATGTGGCCAGTTAGATTCAGCCAATAGAGAACTTTTTATGGCCAGAGCGAGCGTATACAGTCCTATTACAAGCGGCTCAATGCCGAAACGCAAAGCGGACGCCCTCCTATTGCCAGTGAAGGGCTCCTCGCGTCGGCGGTGATATCGCCGCCACCTTTCGAGTGAAAAAAAAACCTTAACACAATAAACTCACACCTTCAGGTTAGCTGGCGCAGGAGACTCAGTGGACAGATGCAAAGTCAACTATGCTCGTACGTATATGAGACAAACATACGAACGCGCATGAGGCGGCGGCGACGCTACGCCAAGACGCGTTCTCCTCGCATTTATGTCGCCGTCTTCACAGCAACGAAACTTTCGAGAGGCAAACATCCTTCGTCGGCATGGCGTCCTTCGTAGCGTTTCCGAAACTTTCGGGCCGCTATCTTAATCCCGAAGCCTGAATGGTAGAAGTGTTCGTGGCGGAATCTGGATAATGCAAAAATCGACACTCCTCCACTCGAGGGACGAGCCACACCGTAAACACAAACAAACAAATAACATGAAACAGCGGTCATACTCGTTATGGATTCGTTTTCTCTCTCTCTCTCTCTCTCTCTCGTTCTCGTTCGTTCTCATCTGAAGAATCACTCACGTGAGCGACTCATCACAGCCGCCTGTGACAGTTTACACAAGATCAGACATATGTGAATCGCACATCGTCCTGACTATCTTATCAGTGCTTGCTGAACTCCGGAACTCCGAACGCACGGACATTCAAAACATTGGACTAAGCCCTTCTCAATGCCAGACGGTGACGGTCGTCGGTCGCTGGTCGGCGGTCGCTGGTCGTCGGTCGCTGGTCGGCGGTCGCTGGTCGGCGGAACTCGTGGCGTTCTGCCGGCCTTCGTAGCTCCCGTGTCTCACAAACAAGCAAACTACAACCCACCCGACCACCCACCCACTCACCCACCCACATATTCACCCCCACCTACTCATCCTGACACACACACACACACACACACAGGCATAATTGTGGCATGCATTACCCACAATTAGTAGCACACGGCGTGTCTGTCGTGTGTAGGAACAGCAGCGTCGAACAAAACACTGCGATGATAGCATCAGCAAAACATTCGACTCGTTCTATCCGGCAACAGCAGTTGTTCATGGCTCAACGTTTTCGGACGGCCGAAAGCCGCCGCCGCCGCCGCCGCCGCTGCTGGGTTGAGCTCGTGGGACGCGGGGCAAACAGTGGCCCATAAAGGTGGTGTACTTAGACCCGTTTGTCAGTTGACTGCGCGTGATCTATTTGGATTTCGTGGGGAACAGGGGATCCGCCTGTTCCATGCTCACCTGAAACTTGTACACACGGATCTCATCCGTCCGTCTGCGAGATAAGCCTACCAGTTAGAACCGGGGGCGGCGGCGGCGGCGGCGGCGGCGGCGGCGACGCAACTCGTAGTGACCTGCCACTTAGTAATTAGATACTCGTTCTCCAGCGTCGGTCGCTGCCCTTTTTCAGACATCCGAATAGATGCCTGTGTCTGACTCTCTGAGTGAAACAGAATTGTAAATCATACAGTAGACGGCGTTGAACAAGAGCGCTTTATTGCTGACAGCAGCGCGGCGGACCGTCCCATCGAAGTCGGTCTGCCGGGTGGTGCTGGTGGTGGTGCCAAACCGAGGCTAAGGGCCGCGCGGCGGTGGCCTGACGTATTCGGGATACTGATGGGGCAAAAGACAGATACAAAATGAGAGAGAGAGAGAGAGAGAGAGAGAGAGAGAGAGACAGTTCAGTAGAACTGACAAACGACTGCATTTCTACGGTTGAGCGCGATTGTGACCGCTTCGCGAGGGGGCGAGACGAGTAACAAAAGTGGCAGCATCCGTTCGCTGATGCTGTGAATATCCCTACAGATCGATGTGTTAACTGATTCTCCCGATCAATCTCTGTTCCGTGTGCGATCTCGTGACGAAGCGAACTAGAGAGACACAGAGACATTTAGTGAATGCGAGAGATAGATAGAGAGAGAGAGAGAGAGAGGGGGAGTCAACGCTAACTCCCGTCTACATAAACGGCACACAACGAACGAACGAGCGACGTAATCGCTTGCGTACGCACACCTGGATCGATATAGCTCGATGGGTAACATTGTGCCTGCCGCAGCATCGATACCTCGGCTGATCGTCGCGCGCCAACGCAATCATCTTCAGCAGCTTTCAACTGCGTCGCTGGCCTCGTTATGAACGACGAGCGAACAAAGTCACTGCGTCGACGTTAAAGTTATCTTTCATTGTAAACTTGACATGTGGCCACAGCTGTGTCTCAATGTATTTAACTAGATGTGTGTGTGTGTGTGTGTGTGTTCTATTCAGGAATGTGTGTTTGCACTGTGTGACTTGATCTGTGGCTGGCTCATTCGATGTCGGACGTTGGCTATCGTCGTCGTCGTCGTCGACTGATCCATCCATCTTTTAGCAAGTTCGATCTATTCCATTGGGGCGATTCTGTATTCAGTGGCTTCTTTTCTGCTCCGCTGGCGCGGCTGTTGCTCGTCCTGACGCCGCGGTCACAGCCGCTGCCATCGCTGCTGGCCGCGACTATTTGTTCTCCGTATTTCCACCTCATACGGGCGCACATGCTTTTTCTTCCCTGTCTGTTCTGCCCCTCTATGTCGCGTTCTTCACCCCTCATCTCGCTCTGGGCGTGTATATCTCTCTACCTTCGAACTTCGCCGTTTTGTCCCATCATCTTTCGATCTCTATATCTTGATGTCGATCCATTCCCGACTTTTCTGCCCCTGTTGTTCGCCCGATCCAGGAACAGTGAAGCCTTCAGCGTTTCGCCCCTCTGCAGTCATTGGGCCACACTCGTATTAGAGAAGAAGAAGAAGAAGCAAAATGATGACAGAAGCCTCCCAGATGGACAGGCTGTGGCGGGTTGTTCATTCATTCCACGATAGTGCGGGCCTGTTTGCCAGCAGCAGCAGCAGCAGCACCATCCACCACCACAGCACAGCAGCAGCAGCAGCAGCAGCAGCAACAGCAGCGACCATGTCTGACATCTTCCTTCGTCCGGTACTGAAACCAAGGCAGAGTCATGGCAGGGCATACCAAGTATAGAGACGACGTGATGTCTTCACGTTTGTTAAAACCCTCTTGTCTCTCACTCTGTGTACCACGTCGTACTCTCTAGTAGCCTTCCCTTGAGATGTTCTTCACGGGTTCCGCCGCCGCCCCCTTGCCCCTACCCCCAGAAGATTCACCTTTAGCCGTCGGTATTGTGCAACATCGACTTCCACGAAGCCGTCTTCACTTATCTGTCTTCGAGCCGATTCTAGAGGCCGCGCTTCGATTCTCGGAGTGGCTTAATCGGCGAAGACGGAAGCTCACCTGATCAGGCGATGGTCTCTTCCCGGCGACCGCCTCAAATAATGAAATCATATCTAATTACAAGCCGGTTTGTTTCTTTTTTTTTTCTTCTGCCTCTACAGGCCGGTGACAGTCGTCTTCCTCGCTCTGTCTGTTTATTCTCTCGGCGTTTTGTCTTTCGTTTTGAGTGAAATACGGACGACGACATCATGGTCATGGCTACTTCTCGTTCGAAGAAAGGGATATTCGTCCATATCACGATATCTGAAGCGTAGGGATATCTTCGTTCCTCGTGGGGACGAAGAAGACTCGGCATGGTCCGGTCTCTGCTAGTTTAATTGTCGTCATTTTCGTCGGGACTCGGTTCCTCTTTGCATACACTAACGACTAATTGGATCGTTTGGACACTGATGACGACCATGATGATGATGCTGATGCTGATGATGATGGTGATGACGATGGTGATGTGGGCCTAGCCCCGTCCTATGAAGGTGTCGACAGTAGCCCAAGCCGCGACAGCGACGTCGAAGCTGACGGCGTCTGCTCCGCACGTTGACAGGGCAGCAATGGCAGGGCAGCCAGCGAGCGACTGGTTCTCACACGCAATGGCGGATTTCACACAAACTCCCTCTGCCAAGCTCTCGGCTGCTGTCGTACAGAACAAATGGCAGCACGATAATGGCGTTGCGTCATATGGCCACTATCGTATCCGATAGGCGACTGGATAACGACGCTTCGACGACATCGTGAACCGGGTCGGTCGTCGCGTCGTCCCACCAAATGGACTCGAGCGGTTCAAATCATTACGGATGAGAGCCCGTGCGAAAGGGCCGATGGCCTTGCCACGAAATTGGACGCTATCGTCTAGATCAAGTAGCTCGTCACTGACGACGCTCAGCCGCTGCGTCGTCGCAGTGGGGGCCAACTTAACGAACGGCCATCTAAATTTGACATCTAAATTTAGATGTCATCCGATAATTAACACACATGATTGATGGGAAAATTGCCGCTTCATTAGGATAGCGTTTGTTGTCGCGTTAGGACGTCGTGTGTTGCTACGACACATAGACACACACACACACACACACACACACCACCTACTACGTGACACGGCTCCGCTCACTCGAAGAACCGACCAACCGAGGTGGCCGCCATTTTCATAGAGCGGCGTCGAAGTGCGCCCCCCCGGGGCGCGATCGTCAACATCGCGATAGCGAAATTCATTTACAGTGAACATAATCGAAGCTAATTCGCATAATTTTAAAAGCGAACGAAGGAGCCATTCGAACATGACATTAACTATTCTCTAATGACGCGCCCCACACGCCAATTCGGCCGCTGAGCGTCTGTGCGCGTTTGTCCGCGTTGACGGATTCTATTACGACGAGCTCAGACGGGGCTGAGTACAGAGCAGCCGTTCATCTGACGTCTGACAATGCAACGCTATCCGTCGCGCGCGACAGACGCACTTCAGAACGTCTACAACAGGTCGATGTATTTTTATCATATTCAGATGACGACTGGTCCGCCGCGCTTTTAGCCGTTCTAACTGCGCTGGGTTGCCTTTGAGCCTATCCAACGCAGGATCGTATTTGCTAGGACACACGAGTTGGCGTTGGCTGAATTGTCTGCACAGCTGGACGTCGTCCCTACGTTGTTGTTGTTGTTCTGCACTGAGGGGGTTTTGTGAGCGTCTCGTTTCTTGCATTGCTCACGTGGGGGCATCTGGTGTCGGTGGTGGGACGAGCAGCAGGGCAAGGCGACGAGGTCGAGTTCCTTTCGCAGTCTCTATATCGTCCCTACTTGTCTACTTCTATTTCGGCCTTCTCTACATCGTCCTGTTTTCCATATTCTCTCTCAGTATCTGTTTGGGCATAGGCTTGAGGGGACTCGGTGGCCGTGGGTGCGGATGGCGCCCCTTGGTGAAGTCGTCCGGGAGAAGGGGGCCGTGCCAACGTCGTAGACTACCTCATTCGTTGTTCGGCCCCGCTCAGAGTCTGCCTGCGTCAGGCGCCAGCTGACAGAGTCGGGGCATTGCTTCGTCGTCTCGCTTCGACTTGGCCGTGCCGAGGTAGTGACATTAGTGACGACAAGTGAAACGTGCCACGCATACTAAAAGCCAGTAGAGCCGCCGTTGCGGGGGGGGGGTTCCTGAGGGCGCGGCGCTGGGAAGGTCCGCGCGACGACTGAACAGGCACAACGAACGGCCGACCCTGAATAGAGTGCGTCGAGTGGCGGGCCATTGGCTAGCAAAGCCGCGCAACGAGGGAACGCTTCCACTCGTTTCTATTTCTTCCGGCAAACTCCGGTCGTGGCGGGTTAGCCGACGGACGACGACCGCGCGTATGCTGCTGGCTGGTGTAGCCGAGCGGAGTCCCGTGGATAAAGTGAGACGGTGCGGTCGAGACGAAGCTCGGAGCCAGGTAACAAAAACGGAGGACGAAAGATAACTATAAAAAGGCGATGACACAGAAGAGGGAAAAAACGAGGGACGAGCCCCCCTCCCGCCTCATGGAAATGTCGCTGGCTGATAGCGGTCACCCGGTCGGTTCGCGCCGGCAACCGGTGACGAGTAACATCCGGCCAGTCGAGCAGCGACGATAGTTAACTGGTTGTTATTTTTGTTTGCCGTCGACTACCTGTCCTGAATACGAAATCGAAGGACAGAAAGTAACCGACACCTCACTCAGGCCGATTTCGTCCGTGACGTTTATAAGCTAGTTAGTGCGTCGAGCGCCGCGAATATGGAACTCACAAACGGACGGACGGACGGCGTCCAACTGCCGAACAACACGAGAAGAGATTTTCAGCGTCGTATCGATGTACGTGAACGCAGTCACAGAAGCCGTTGAGCGTCACGCTCGGTCGGTAACACTTCGGGCGATGGCTTCTGCTCAGCCAAGGCCGACAGAAGCTATCTATGCACGACGATGCGGCGGCGACCTTTTCGGCCAAACCACGCTCGGTCGGTCGGTCGGTCGGTCGGACGGTCGGACGGTCGGACGGTCGGTCGGACGGTCGGACGGCTTCTCACTGTACAGATTCGCAAATGATTGACGAATCAACGAGATGAAGTGACACAAGTCTGGCCAGGCTACGAAATTTGTGCTGCGTTTTCTGTTGGCCGCTCAGTGTCGTTGTTAGCGGCAGGCGCGCGCGCGCGAGTACCGCCACGGATGGATATATTCATCCATCTGTTTATGGGCGTCCACTTTAGCATGAGAATATCGTAGCGGAACTTCGTCGTGACGCGGCATGACGCGCAATACAACGTTAGCTCACTTTATCAGCGAGTAGAGAGGCGCTCGGATCGATGCGCTGATAAACTTCGATTGGGCGGACGGTCGCGTATGCGCCAAGTAATGAAAGAACAGTCTATGCCCCTCCGCCCCCGCCAGCTAACGGGCGGCGTCCTATTCGTACTAACCTGCCGCGTAGACATCGAACAATTTCGATTTCTCGACAGAGCCACGTCGCCATAGATGTCGGATCCATTCGGTCTTGTTTGCCCTCGTGATTGAATATTGATCCGTTAGCGCCTGTGGAGATTGCATAGAGCTCTAACACGCGCTGTTGCTATAACGCCACGCGGCAACCTCATCGCGCTGTCATTGTCCGACGTTCTTCTCGAACTTTCTCTGTGTGGCGTGGCGATGGCGACCTCCCAATGCCACTTTGTCGAAATGGCCCCCATATCTCCTCGGCCAAGCCATCGGCTCGTCGTCGTCGTCCCCCGCTCGTCGAGGGGCAACGCCGAAGAAGTCTAGCGGGATGGAGAGTGTGGGTGGTGGAACAAACCCCGTTTGGCACGTCACTTCGGTAATGCAAATTCGCTCGTCGTTGAGGAGCCGTTTCTGCTCCGGCCTTTGCGGGTGCCTTTGTGCTTAGGACTCTTCGTCTCAGTCGTTCTGCGCTCTTACCGCCTCGCTTTGAGTAATAATGGCAGTTTTTGCCGCAAACAATTTTTCATCTAAATTGAAACGTCACTAGGCTTAATTGAGGTCTTTGAGTTGGGCGAACAGGGGGACAACGCATGTGCGCATGGGGTGGCCTGCGGGGGTTGTGGCCGAGATCTTTCCGGCGTCTTCGGCTACCCAACTTTTTCCGGGAGTCGACAGAGGCTCCAGGTCGGCCTGTACTCCCTTTCTGTCCCTCTTTTCCCCCCTCTCTCTCTCTCTCTCTCTCTCTCTCTTTCCCTCTGTTACTGCCTGATGCTCTTTATCTTTCTTTCTTTATCAACAACGCCTGACGTCCTCCTGAGCGCACTGTCTCCCAGCTTTCTCCTGAAAACGACTACACTGATTTTCACCACCACCACCACCCTCGCAGGCGTCTCCCACCGACGTGAGCGTTCAGTGCTGCTGCCGCCCTTCGCTGAGGCCTTTTCGAATCCTGCTCCTTCGTCCGGCCACCACTACCCGACCGCTTCTCATCTAATAGGTCGAGGTTGTAGAAGGAAAACGATTCACACGAAGGCCGGCCTCCACCCCCACAATGAAGACTTTGTTACGGATTACAGGACTCCGAAAACAGGAACCTTGAAGGACAAGTGCCAGGAAACTTGTTCGAAGGCGAGGGGGGCCGTGGGGCGGGTAACCTTTGTCCAGTTAATACAGTCGAGACGAATGAATTCACTTTATTGCTTGGTCACACACGCTAAAAGTGTGTCAGTTTGATTGACGGGCAGCGAGCGAACCTATCGGGGGATGCTCTGACGAAAATGTTCAGGTTGTTGTGTCTCCCCTGCACAAAATCGAAAACGAGGTCACCATGAATTCCAGAGAAGAGGTCGCGTTCTAGCTCGATCGATCAAGGCTCGCTTCATATTTTGCATCGAATATCATCACTTCGTCGCAGTGTTTTGTTCTTTCAGAAAAACCCGCACCAGATTAGGTCCTCCACCATCTTCCATTAGTGACCATTAGTCTGTTCGTGGTGATTAGTGGGGATTAGTTCTCCTCCATTTGTGACCTTCAAGATCTACCTCTTCGCCGTCTGTTCACCAGAACGGTGGCACCTACGCGCATATTAATGGATGTTCCA
>MNPL01009420.1:6698-33191 GCA_002081605.1 Tropilaelaps mercedesae | reverse complement strand
GGCGGTCAGGACGGAACGCAACATGGCGCTGATCACCTGCTCCGAAGGTTCGTTTGTTCGGCACTGTTCGTTCGGGGATTGGTCGCGAATGCCCGGAGGTTCTCGGGAAACGTGCGTGCGGGATGGTGTTCGGCGAACTGACAGATTGTGTTATTATAATTACGAGACGTATTTGGATCAAGTTACATTATCAGCGTTGAAACCGGCCGGGTAAATAGTATCCGCACTCGTGTGATATAGTCAAAAGTGAAGCAAACAGGCAGACAACAACAAAGGCTTGTGAGGGAGTACTCAGGTTGCATTGGACAGAGAATAACCTAGAGAGATTTTTCGTTCAGCCTGAAAGTTAGCTCGGCAGGTAGCCTAGTTCAGGAAGTGCTACTTGACACCACGAAAGAAACCGTGATCTTACGAATGTTTCAAAACATACGATAGCCAATATTCCATTTATAAGTGTACGTTTCCGAAGCCTCGTTGCTATGAGCAAGGACTTAGGTCCTGAATATATTATATGTATATCCTGAGTATATATTATATGTATATATGTATACTAATATGCTATATTAGTATATCTGCGGATTCACTGAAATTCGCAGTCCTAGCTGTTTACGATACATTCATAATGAGTTAACAATCATCACATCTCCTCGTATTGGACGTGGGAACGTCCAATAATGCGTTAGCCTTGACCTACGCGAGTGTTAACGCGAATCCGGTCGATTTGACGACAAGCCACGCACGTCGGCAACTGTTTTTCGAAACTCTTTGCTGCACGCCCTATGAATGTCGTCCATTTTGTCACTTGCTTTTCTTACCGCCATGGAGTAAGCAAGACGATATCGACGGCGTACTGCGTTCAGACAACAATAGACAGATTTTGACCCATTCTATGTTTTCCCACGTGGACGCGAGTGAGCCCAGCCCCTCGACTAATGGCTGCCGACGGCGGCAGGCGCCGAGTTAATTATCCAGTCCGCTGTATCGTGTAAAGGCGGTGTTCATTACGGACATTTGCCGTGGGCCGATATGTTTGGATCGATGCGGTCGTCCAACGTGCTTCACGATGTGGTCACCCGGGCGATTACAACAGCCGGCCCAAGGGCCGGTCCAAACGAGAAGTGATGCTCGAATAGTCACGTTTGGCAGTATAGATAGATAAATATATTGATAACAGCCCGAGCTTGTCGCCGACGAGTATCGTACGCAGGGTCAACGTGGTGGCGGAGCATATGGATCTAGACTTATGATGATGGTTCAGCGACTGCGGGAAATAATTATCCGGGCGAGATCTAAAGAAAAGAAGATAAAAAATGCTCCACATTAGTAACCTTCGCCAACAACTGCGTACAAAGCTTGATAAACTTTGTAAGTAGTTGAGTAACTGGACGATGAATGCGTTCTACGACGAACGTATTTGAAATTAATTCTCTGTTCACAGCTGTTTAGGCGAGAACTAATATTAATAGCCTTTATCCATATGATATATTGATCTAGAGACTTTCCCTCCCGGCGAACACTTTTGATAAAAGAGTATACGAACTAACACTTATCGTCCAGGCAGTTCTTCTCGCTGCTGGTTCATTTAACTTAGGTCGCAGTGAGGTAGACACAGATGACACCGCCCGTAGGTGTCTTCATCTTGGAGCAATGTGTCAATATTTTGGTTATTTAAATGGATACGTTACTAATACACACTTTCAAACAAAATGTGTGTTCGAGCGAAGGTAGCGCGTCTTGTTTGAATGCGCCGCGAGAAGAGCCCTCGCACAAACTGCGGCACAAACTATAGTACGCGGTACGGCGTTTGCGTTGTCACACTGCGCCGACTAACGCGAGATGAACAGCTGAAATGCACAGAACGGAGCAAGCAGTATAAGCTTATTTTACTATGAGGACTTAGAACCACAATGGATGTTTCTCTCTATTATCCGTTAAGAACAAGATTTCTCTACCCAGAGCACTCGTCGCGATCGGCAGAAACTCGGAAAGGGAAGCAGAAATCGCTCGTCCGAAGGGAACTTTACAGGGCTTCTACTTTACCCATGGAATCAGTCCTGGCCGAATTTTTTTTTCTGCGGCATACACAGTATTCCATAAACCAAACATGTAATTTGAGCTAATAGATAGATAACTGCCTCCCCATGAAATCGCAGCATTGAAGGCCTTACTTTTCCCATTTAAATTTGCATCTTATTTTTTAGTTCACAAATTTTTAGTTCTGATCCGATCATGTAAACATTGCTTGCCAAGTTACCCAGCATCAATTCTAGTTACTTACCGGGCGTCTTTTGCTTATCATGTTAGGAACTCTCCTGTATCGAAATAGAGGCCTAAGAGGTCTCCGTAGAACGCAGGTATTTTATATCACACAACTATGTATACGGGCGTAAATGTTGTCTGTCATCGATTCATTATCAACTCGTGATGAAACCAGGGCTGATCATAAACCGTAATTTAGCGTTGTACGGACGCTAAGACAGTTTCGTTACGAAAGTCGATATACGTATCGCGATAAACATCGCAAGGCTGATTCCCTTGACCGAGCTCCCACATATTTATCCGTCCATTGTTCACCGCTTGGACAAACGCAAAATTAGTCGAATTACGGCCTTCGTCGGTGACATACACTCCCCATTAAACTCACTTCTTCTGTTCGGAGTACTTAAAGCAGCCGCTGTTGAACGTCTATCTTTAACTCCTTCCGACTGCCATTTAAAGATTTTACCCGGGCTATATAGACTTCTCTTGTTCTTGTCCTTTAGATGCCCAAAGGCCGACGGCAATTAACGATGATCAGAGACCGCTTACATATACAGCTATCCAGAACGTTTTTTACCATAAAATCATTACTCAACTCATTACTCAAAGCATTACTACACCTTCAGCCGTCGTTTCGCTCACTGAGTCGTTTAGTCAATGTCATTGCAATGACTACGTGAGCGGCGGCGGCACCTTGGGATATGTGCGGGCTGATAGCAATTAGCCAACGCGTGTCGCATACGTTTCGTATGTACAACACTCGCCAGCACAGTAAAAACTACGTGAGCACTACGATTCAAGGTACGCCGGACCTTGTGCCGGGCTGATGTGTGCGAGTAGATAAAAATGTATTGCGAAGCTAGCTAGCTGGCGAAGGAGCGACGGTAGTACGTATAAACAAGTGACTGAATCTTACAGCGCAAAAAAATTAAAAGGACACAGTTACTTAGGATCTTGAAGGCAGAAATAAGAAAGTGGGTTTTCGCTCGGATTGCCCACTGAAGTGCTGCAATGCTTTCGTCTTTCTTGATCCCTATCCGGCGCGCGACGTCCATCTGAGTGAGCTATACGGAACTAATGGGAGTTCTTCGGAGCTCCCCGTGGAGCTCCACAGGTCACACGTCGCGATGGGTGAGAATGCAATGAAAAACTTCCTGCGCCTTTGCTCTGCGGGGCCACCATGATGGCCGCTGTTCTAGAGTTTGATGGGTTGGCGGCCAGAATCAAGTTGTTGTTTCATTCGGACGAAGAGGACCGAGCTGCCAGGAGGTCATCGACAAACATACATGATAAGTACAGATATGGAAGAAAGGCTGCGAGGAATACGAAACAACGAGAAGAGCATCATTAGGTGGCGTTGTAGTCGCTTGTTTCTAACCGCCGCCTTTCCCCCTTGTTCGTGACCCGTAAGAGGACATGAAAACCTAGAGTGGGGGGCAAGAGAGCTTTCAGAGTGCATCGTCCAACGTTCTCGATAAGAACAGCACGAATTTAGCTATGGAAAAAAGAACAGACTCGCCCAGACAACGGCGTGTGGATGAAACAGCGGCTCGTATGAAGAATTTCCGCAACAGCTACAAATTCCATTGTCACCTAACTGTATCCGGTGGTATTGGCGACGAGGGAGCGGATGCTGGTGTCTAACGGTCGTTAGTTAACGTTAGTTACGTTAGTTAACGTACGCTAACATTTGGTGTGGCTCGACTTGACTTTCAGAATATGGCCGTCTTCTGCTTCATCAATAAGCCGTCACCAACGAAGAGATTTGACGAGAAGCGTACGTCCCGGAAAATCGGGCCAACTGTAACGTGCGAATGAGACATAATCATCACACAATTGCTCTGGCGAGCATGAAAATGAATAGATTGCCGTAATAAGGTCTATGCCCCTAGGTCAAATAGTTGTCCTCTTCAAATGTATCAAATGAGATGAAAGTTCCTGGAAGTAAGGCAATTATCTGTACCACAGTATTTCGTTGTTGCATGTTCAAGGCAGTTCCCTGACAAATCGCTCAGACAGTCGATTTTCCCATGATGTCCATGCAACACGAAAATAAGAAGAAACGCCAGTAATAAACTGGATATGACTCGGGAAGTACTTTCTTCGGAGGATGGAATCAATGGTGGAATCCATTCTGTAGCCGAACTGGACATGGTTTGTCAACCTGCAAATAAACACTCTCGTTGCCTCGCCACCTGCGGAGGTATGGACAATGAATCATCAACGGAGTGACTACTATATTATAAATCGCTCCCCTAATCACTCAGCAACGCCATCATGAACACCAATACTAAGCAACATTGAAATAAGAGCTATTCATGGCAGCCCTCTACGAGCATGGTTTACCATCGCATTATTTATCTACAACGATATTTTCGTAATTGTTTTTTTTATATAAATATAGATAAACGTTTAACGTGTCCTTAAGAAACGCGTGTCACAGCTGCACACAAACTGCACCAATCAAGTTACACACGCTCGTGAGCATAGACAATGCCGTGCGTACGCACTTAGTAGCACGCGTTTGCTATCGTAACACACGCGCGCACGAATGTATTTCCGTTATGCCATGCCTCTTGTCTCTTTTCGGCTTTTGTTCCATCGTTGCTCCATCTCCTCTAACCCCTGGAGGGCTCTGTCACTCGGGACTTGAACCAAAAAACGTTCAATCATTTTTTCAATCTCTTTGCTTCTGTCAAAAGCAGTCGTCCGTAGCGTCCAGTCAGGTGGCGACAATCCCCGCGGGTCGGTTACCTAATAGCTCCGGCATTAACCGCCAAAGCAGGGGATTCAAGGGAAGACACGCGGGCCGCACCCCGGTAGCCAACACCCGGTAGCCAAGAAAGCGAGGATGGAACAATTGACTGGTGGAACTACGAAAACTTGAAAAGAGACAACAATCCTCCAGCGGGCCGCGGCGTCTGCTGTCGCATTAAACGTTGAACTCATTCATCGGTTAGCCGCGGGCGCTTGGGTTTGCATTTTGAACCGCCCGCACGCGTTCAACATGGCCGAACGCATCGCCACAACGAGGCGGTTTTGCGATCGTACAGCCTCGACGGTGTGTGTCTTTCAGGGTAGTTCGCAAAGTGCGTCTCGTTTGACGTCGTGATGTCCTTATAGCTGAGGCTCTGCGCTGAGTTTCTCAACGGGTCCTGATGATAGCGTTGCGCCAACGTTCGGTGCCTCTCGAAGAGTTCTCAGTGGCATGCATAGATGCCCGTATGTATTTAATATATCCATATAAGCTGTCACGTGCTGGCACAGGAGCCTCCTGGCAGCACTTCTCGTTTTTAGGCTGCTTTGCCTTCGCGGGTGAGCAAAGCCAACGCAAAGGATCTTCGTCGCCAGCAGCCAATGGACTCTGCCTCGGCTGCGGCTACGGGCAACGGCCCGTCAGCTAAATGCGGGTCTGCGCCGTAGGTCCGCCTTTGTATGGACCTCCCCGGTGACTTTTCCTTATTGTGATAACACTGCTATTACTGCAGTGGCTTTTGTGGTGGGTCTTTGCTGACGTCCAAACAGCTCATCCTGCCCCCTTCATATTGGGACTCTTAGGCAACTTCTTACGTTGATTTATAGCTCGTTTTTCTTCGTCGTGATATCGGTGGGTGCAGGATCAGCCGCACCGCAGGCCGACCGTGTCCAGCGTCTGCCACCGCATAAGTGGGGGTCACAAAATCAAACGTGATTGATTTGTTTCATAGGGATCTTGCGGTGGGCCGTCTCTTAAGACAGAACCCGAAGAATATATTGGACATGAATTGAGAGAATAATTAACGAGGTACACCACTAAGGGCGTGTGATCGATGTCCAACCGGCGGTAAGGTCTCCGGCGCCTTAGCTGTACAACGAGCGTTTTCGATCACATTGGTATTTTCGAAAGATTTTTGACAAGTAAATTAATTTGTTGATAATTAATAAAGAGGAAGAAAAGATCGATATGCAATTTTTAGCAATATACACAGTTCTCATTGGATTTGTCTACTTGACTCGGAAAGTGCCTCTGCTTGGGTTCTTTCATCACTAATCACGCGGTTAGCCATAGGTTTTCGAACATAGTTAACAAAACTTTGATAGAAAAGAGTATTTACATGTATAGTGAACGAAAAAATAACATACGTTCGGGTAAGAAGTAGATAGAAAAACAAACTATGTCGATAGGTTGAAAAGTCCGGGCTGCACTTCATGTTACAGCAAATCATGGAAAAAACCTACAAGTATATAACAAGTAAGTACCCCTAGAAGCTGGACCGTCTGCCGATTAGTGTAGGTGCCTATTCGTGATTGGGACGATGCAACGAAAATACAGATAAAATCGAGACAGTTTAGAATTTAAAGATTCACCCTCTATGAAAATGAGGTAGAGTGGCCTGTATCTCTCTTTTGTTCACTTTTCATGAGAAGCTGACTGTCAGAAGTATCGTATATTTGCCGCCAGGCATTTTTTCACAAAGCAAGCGATGCCTACATTTTCCTAAATATGAATCTGCGAAAAATTGACATTTTCAAGTTTATCGAATTTCGAAAAAAGCGCGTCCCTAAGCTTGTTGCGACGGACGTGCAGGCGACATCTGAACTCCTGAACAAGCGATCAGTTGACATAACAATTGGGTGCTAGTAATGCGCATACGAACTTTAAAACCTCGACCTGGTCAGCTTGAAAAGGACCCTTCCGCATCGCTGAACTGCTAGACTACTCGAAATTCGCATCTTACAATTAAGTGGAACTTCTGTATCTGTGGTGATGCGTTCCGCTTTTCAGAAGACGGCATTTTCGTTGTGCGTTGTTTCGGATATCTCGACTGGCAGGAATATAACATAAGAGCTATTAAATTACATACGCAGCTAGAAAATGTTGAATTTATTTTAACCATCGTCGCCGTCCAAGTGAGGATTTCAGAGTCATTCAGATACGCACAGATATTCAACTGTTCACACGGTCCCACGTCGAAGAGTCGAACAGAAGGCGCAATTATATACAATGTTCCACGAACGAGCGCGAATCGTGGATTAGCAGTTAAAATACGCATTCTATATATGACAATAACGTATTCCATATTCTAACACATTCCCACCTAGTTCATTATCTAGGTACTAGGGCTGAATGTCAACCATTAATTATGGTTTAACGACATAATTAGAGTATGTTTGGACATATTCCTCTCTTCCGAACACAGCCTGTGTACTAGAGTAGATCATATTTTAGGATAGCAAATCGTCTAAATGGCATGGCCATGTATGCCTTGCATCAATATTCAACGCGTTTGCCAGAAAGAATTCTTCAGTTAGAACAGACCAGGCGTCGCCACTTTAAGCAGTTCCATTTGACGTGGAACAACTATTTCATCTTTCCATTCGGTTCTGCTAGGAATTTTCTGTTGTCGTGCCGATCCGGCGTATGCTACCTAGCGACGGCACACTATTAATTGAATTTGTTCGGGTGTCATGATTGAATCTTTGCACATCCAGTTTTCCCACGTTCTTCTCCGTGTAATCTTTTCATGTTTCGTCAAATCTGACAAGCGTGAACACATGTGTCTATCTGCGCCTGCGATCCACTGCCGCGTGTGATAATGAGAAGGTGTTTCCGGTAGTGTGAAGGCCATTGCTTGCATGACAGTAGCAGGCCGCAGTGCGGGCCGCTGAAAAGTACCATTATTCCATATGGACAACTAACAGACGGAAGAACAGCCGCGGAAAAAATGCGCCTGGTAAAAAATAGCAACAAGGGAAGCTTTTCTGACCAAAAGACGTTCAAATATCAAAAATTTCCGGAGCGAATAGGCGATGCAGGGAACGAACACCGATCAGCCGCTGGACTTGCGGCGACGCTCCTTCTTGGCATAAATACGTCCGTTGAAAACGTTGAATTAAATATCCGATGAAATGAGAGATTTCGTAATGGATCCAAAATGACATAACTCGACAGTAATGTCGCTCTGCCACGTTGATATTCTGAAAACCATGCTGAGGCGAACCCTCAAGTGAATTCGCAAACCTCTAAAAAAACTACACTACCCTAACTGCGACTCGGTGTTGCATAGTTCAAGAAAATTATACTTTCTGCGCGTATAGTTAGGAAACTTCGTGAAGTGAATAACAGGTCGGTCAAGAAACAATTGGAGACGACACGACTCGGGTCTAAAGTGTGTAACCCCGAAAAGTTCTTGCAGAAGTACGCAGTGGCACACAAATCGAGTTAGAAGCGATGTAGTGAAATTATCGTAAAATATAATCGAGGATAAGGATGATAGTCAACAGGATGACGTGCATACAAGGACAGCAAAAGTAATAAGGATAAGAGAACGGTAAAAGGAATAGAGGTTAAAAATTGTAAACTTACAACGCATAACAATGGTAGAACAACTGTACATGATGAACAGGGTAGTAGAGCAAACAAAGATAAAAAATAAGAAATATAAACAAATAATGGTTAAAAGAAAGATCAACAGCATCATTTACAATCGTAAAGATAGATTGTAAAAATAAAAGCAAAGGGGCAAAGCATGTAAAGAATAATGAATACGAAAACGGAGCATATAAACAGTGAATGATCGAAGCGTGGTATACAGGTGAATAAAAACAATATAGTAAAATGATAATTAACAGTGCTAATGTAAATAATAGTATCCATAACTCAGCAACGCTGTTTTTCTTCCGAAGTGAGGAGGGCATCCGAAACGATTCTGTCTATACCCACGCATGAGCGGGGAAGCCAATGAGAACTTCCAACCGATTACGTACACGAGCCTAAAAAACGAGCACTCAAGAGATCTATTACGTTTTTGCATCGTACCGGATTCGACGCACGTTTCCGTCGAATAAGAGACATAACAAATGCGAGGCAGAGTAAACTAAATGCCTCGCCTTGAGTATATTCCGTGTTCCGTTGCTTTGTTAAGGCTTCTATCTGACTGGTGGCCACGCTTCCTTACCGAGCGGGTCATATCGACACATCCATGGACATGCGGAGTCCTTCTGTTTGCGTCTCCGACCCCCGGAACAAATCAAGTACCATCTTATGAAGGAGTTTAAACTGTTTCCTGTTTCGCTCAACTAGACGTTCCGACGTGAGAACGCTTCGACATTATGTGGGAAATCTACCAAAAAATCAACAGGCAAACTGGCTGGTGTTTCTGCATTAACGACGAGCCATAC
This sequence comes from Tropilaelaps mercedesae, assembly GCA_002081605.1. Lineage (NCBI taxonomy): Eukaryota > Metazoa > Arthropoda > Arachnida > Mesostigmata > Laelapidae > Tropilaelaps > Tropilaelaps mercedesae. The sequence goes on along the minus strand of MNPL01009420.1, from coordinate 23,771 downwards.
ATCTAGAAGTAATCAGATTCAATCAACGGACAATGGCCTAAAGGCAATCCTCTTCAGTAGTTTGTTTCAGATGCCTTCGTAATGTCAGTTCTGCTAGTGTATGTTGTTAGGACTCACTTCAAAAATCAGGGTCTCTACATTTGTGTCTGTTCGTTGTTCTCACGCCAATGCATCGACTGGCGACAAAATCAGCTGTAGGAGATATTACACAGAAAAAGGCGATAACTGGAATTTGCGGTTTCATGCATGGACACACACGAGCTAGCGTACGAAGCAATCCGTTCAAATGCCATCGATGTTGTCAATAACTTTTTCACAAAGCTAACTAAACGCATATTGATTGCAGTTTTGCATTCGGAAGGTCTGTACCTCGATGACTACTCGTGGATTTGTCGAAGAATGACAGGCCAGTCACCCGGTGACGAAACCGACTTAGCTAAGAACTAAAGTGAACTTCGAATTCGCGAAAATTCGATATTCTCATTTTCGATAGATAGGCAGGTAGGTAGATAGATAGGTAGACCAGAGAGAGAGCGAGCGAGCGAGAAGGGGTCTCCGTCCGGGCGATCTGCTGCAGCGTTGCAAAAGCGATCACGCAAATTACAAGTTTCGCTGACGCCTGCTGAAGCCACGAACGAGTCCGCGCTGAGCAAAGTGACTATTCCACGTCCCCGTGTGATATTACGGCGACTCGCGGCGCGGACTCCGCCACGAGTGTTATAGCGGGGCACAATGTCGAAGCACACGTTGTCCCGACTGTTGCTCAAGTTCGACTTTCAGTTGAGGTGTGCTTGAAGCGATGCCTATAGTTGCATGCGTATGGGTGTGTTTGCGCGTTCCGAGGAAACGAAGTGGCGAATTCTGCCATCTTCACTCGTCTGGAGTAGGGACCGCACGAGGTCGCTTTTGAAAAAATGGAGCAGAGTGGTCAGAGAGGCCACTAAGCAAATGGCCGCTTCGGCGACAGACGCTGCCATCTCCCGCATTTCCTACGCGGGACAGTTGCGTCGCGTGGCGTCGTGTCAGGGAACGACTCTAGCGAGTGTAATTCTGGTATGGAGCCGGAGCCTGCTCTGCGCATCGTACCACCGCCCTGGAGTTCGCGCATCGTACTTCTGACATTTCATTCACTTCTCCGGCAGATTTATTGAGGTTTGATGGCGCACATGAGTGCCGCCATGTTACGCCGACAACAGTGCTAAAATAAGAGGGAACACGAACTCTATGTCGGACTTTACATCGACTGTTCCATCATGTTCAAGGTTATCATCACCTTGGTCTTCGTGCGAGCATCTCGGCTATGCGTCTTTCGCTGTAATAGCAGCCGGGTGCAGTCAACCTCCCAGCACCGCTCGCCGGACAGCATCTCGACATCTCCTTCGCCATGCTAAAACAACGAGCCCCCAAACTTGTTACGACTTCTTCACGAGCGTCGATTCGCTTCTATCTCGGCCCTCACCGGCTGCACAGTCTGTCTGATAGCATTCCAAAGGTATCCGCCCGACGAGAACAAACGCAGGCAGAGAGCATTACAGATATTTCCCATCCCGGCGGATTCGGCGCGCCGAATATGTCAACATCGCTAGGTCCGATCGGAGAAACAGAGCTCTCCGGTAGAAGCTTGGGAGCGACTTGTCGTTCGCTGTTGGAAGTGCGACGATTGAGACCACCAACGGGGGCTGCGTCAATAAAGGCTAACGTCGTTCCTGCCTCGTGTGATCTCCCGGTTGTCTGTTGGGTTGAGCAAGTCGCCAAGTAGAAACACAAAGGAGCTAAGCAGCATCTCGTTGGTTTTTGGCGTGGTAGACGCAAATGACTTTAGTATTGCGTCGGAACAACGGCTCCGGGGTGACGAGCATGGAGATAGATGACCGAAAAAATTCTGCAGTGAAAAAATTGCACGCATATTTCGTACTTCGAGAATGAATATATTTATCAAATGTATCCGAATGCGTACAATAATGCCACCGATCACGTGGGCAACTCGCACGTCGCGCTTCCACATCCGGGTTTGTCGAATATTGTTAACGACTGAGTAATAAGCTGCCTACTGGCCGGTCAATAAAGAGCCGCCCCACCACTTGGATCGACGCAGAAAATGGTTTTCGCCGATCCTGTTCAGACTCTTAATTCCCCCGTTACGAATACGTCACAAACATTCTCAAACGGTCCCGTTTCTGCCCGTCCGCAAGCGTTAACAGCACCCGGCGGGCGGCGGCTGGCGACGGCCGACACCGACGATAAACTGAACTTCAAGACAGACGCAGTCATCGACACTCCGACACATTTGACCAGCTCGTCATCCCCTGCTCCGACAATCAGACGAGAAGCGGCTGAAAATTCGTCGTCTAACTCGAGCATAGCGCTCGTTCGCTTGAGCGGCCGGCGTGTCGGCCAGACCGCCGTCGGGAGCGCGCCAAACAGCGGCGTCGCAACAACAATCGGCAACAATGTCAGGACCGGTATTCACGGAGAATGAAGCGAAGTGCTTGCTCGGTTGGAGCCGCTTCGGGCGAACGTCACAGGCCGTTTCACTGCCGGAGACAGCGCCGTAGGCGGTTGGGTCAACAACTCACCAGTGCCAGGGAACTCACTGCCAGTATCAGCAACAAGCGTCAGCTACGACGAAATCCTTATGGCCGTCATGCGTTGTGTTGGTGGCAGTGGCGACGGTGTCGAACAGACCAGGTCAACAACGGCGGATCCGTTCAAATCGTGCAGAAAGAGTAGAACATCTGCCGGATAACGACATCCGCCTCCGAATTTCACCTCCATCCCCCCCGATGAACGCTGAACCCCCGGCGACGTGTCGAGTATAAGCTTCCGCGTACCATCTGATCGATATCTCCGTGCATGTAGAAATACAGATTGTGTCGGATGACGTTCGCTTTTCCACTCTCCTGATCTGTTTGTCAAGAAGGAAAGCTCCGCAGATGTAGAGGCATTGCTCTGTCGAGTAGTTAAAAACAGCAGCCGAACGTTGGATGTCGAACCACGTGACGACGTAACCGGAATGGTGTCGGACGATCTGCGAAGATCGCTCACTTCGGTTGAGTAAATCTTCGCCCCCGACGTCGCCCTGAGGGGCGGCGGCGGCGGCGGCAGGGGATGTTCAGTTTTGGCACTCACTCGTTTACGCTTCGGCGCGGCACAGCGATATCCGAACGGCAGCGGCACCGGCAGCTGCCTAGAGCAGAAGCTACAGCCATGACGCCCAACATGGACGCTTGTGCTAGCGTGGAGAAGATTTCTCAAATTTTTCCACCCATGAGAAGCTCTGGCGGTTGCAGTAATTGGAGACAGGGCGAACTGTTTATCGATTGGCCGGTTTGACCAAGCTGCAATGTTTATACCTCCATAACGGCTAAGGTCTGCGATTCGTAAGTTCAAGGACCTGCAAAAGATCTGACCAAGCGAGCGACCACTTTCTGATCGAAAATCTAAGTTCTAGCCGGACAACAAAATCGCTTGCTTTATAGAATCAGCAGTCATCGTCTTTGTTCGACCCGACTGCATCGCGAAGAATCTTGTCCGCAATACGAGCTATGATTAATTGCGCATTTTCTGTAACCATTGTGTTGCTCGTTCCTAGCCCGGTTGCACGCTTGCTGAAAGATCGGATTTCCTCTGAATCACTCCGATTTTTCGATAGATTGCAACGACCGGACGTCACAGGATTATTTCTAGAGTCAATCTACCGTTTGCGCCGTCGCTTGGTCTGCAGATCAACGCGCCGTTCCCCAGAGCCGGCAGCCGAGCGACGTTTAATTGAAAAAATCCTTCAGAAAAACACTACAACTCGCAGGAGCTACAGTGAAAAAACATCTTTCACATCACGAAAAAGCTACGATGAAACCTCGCGCCGTTAAACGATAGCTCGATATAATTAACCAGCGCGGTTAATGACGCTTCGCCGTTTTCACGTCGACTGCATAGTTCGCGTCTCGTATAATGTAATGCGTCGTATTCATTACGACCATCGCAACGTTACGTCGACTATTTACACCCGCACAGTGTTAACGCTACTGAACCGTGCAGACGCAGACGCGTCTTGTTGATGGGAAACGTTTTTCTCCCACGTCGAACAAAGATGTGCTCGTGATGGGGGAATATGTAGCGAAAAGATGAGCGCGTTTGCAGATAAAACAGAATGGTAATATAAACAATGTAATCAGTTTCTCTTATTAAACATTTCGAAACGGAACCGTTCGCCGGAATTGCGCTGCTGTTTGCATTGGCAAGATCCATACAAATAAATGCGGGGTAAGCGGACAAATGGTTTTTTGGCGATTGACAGCAGTAGACACAGCTGGTAGGAAAAATCCTGTTTTCTTCTGAGCATCTTTCTCAAAAGATAACGAGCTAACGATGTGCAAGCTTATGGACAATCCCTCAAGTGTTTACGCGGCCTTTCGACGACGAGTAGAATCTAAGAGTCTCTTGGAATCGTTTTGTCATAAAAAGCTTGGAAGAACTGGTTCTTACGCGTGAAGTGTACGTATATGCCGACGAAGCCAGTCATCTATTTGTCGATCGAGCTTGAGAATCACACTGTTTACTGGTTAATTCATCCATAAAGTGAAATTTCTGCCGTCAACTACAAACGAAGCCACGGGCAGCTCAGAGTTCAGAGTTGACCACGGCTTTGCAGTTGTTCACAGCGTCCGTTGTAGATGTCGAGCCTCCATACAATTGTTGGCCGTTTTCACGCACCTACTCGAGGACGTATGTTTGCGATGCTTCGCTCGTTGCCGAAATGTATCATCGATGGGAGCTGGCGACACGCCCGAATGCCTGGTTGAGAACGAAAAGCCCGTTTTCAATCAAGCCCTGATCTATACCTCCGTTGCACTCCTGGTCAGTAACGGGATACCACCTTCCGTCCTACTCTTAGATTAGATCCTAGCAACGTCTACGACATTGACAACAACTTATCGTACATCGAGCTATAGGCATGAGGATTGCTCGCGAATGTAGTCAGTATCGATCAAGTCATTCACAAGGTCACGGCAAACGGTTATTAACAGGAGTATCTCATCGGGTACAATTTTCAGACTCTTGATTCACACTTTTAACCAAATAAGTCCGTCTCATTAGGCTTCTTCGGGACTTTCTTATCGGGTGCTAGACCAATTTTGCTCATGTTTACCTCATGTGACATTGCCGCTTACGGTTTTTCGCAGATGTTGATCACCAGTCGATTATCAGCTCCAATGGGAACGGATTTTAATTCGACCATAGCAATATCGCCCAATAGCAGGCATTTGGCCTTGTTGCTATTACTGTTCTTGATGTTTTTGTTGCTCTGTGAAGTTACTTATCACCGGCGTCTACTATACTAGGGTAGGTGTGTTTCAACGTAGAACGTATCTGCAACCCACACCCAATGGTTTCCGCTGGAAGGGCTTCGGCTGTCCGGGGCATTCGGCGCCATAGGCATTTTGTCTTCTTTGACTACTGACAAATACATGTTACTTCCATTGTTGAAGCTTAATTTAACACGGATTCTATGAAAATCGACCTCTTGACTTTTTGCGAAAACGACGGAATTGATGGTTGCTCTGGCCCGGGTTGGTAGAGTGACGGTGATTCCAAGGTTCTCAGTGCTGGGCCTCAATCACTTTATCAAGATACATTAAGCATTTGAGTTTGACCAATGTAAGCACCATTTACGTCCCTAAGCGTAAAATAACCGGATTGATATCTATCGCGCCACTGGCAATGGTCCAATGGCTGGAGACGCTGGCGCAAAGAGGTCCCAGCTCCAAACGAAACAGTAATTTGAACGCGCAATCATTGAAGTGAACGCGTTGAAAAATTTACAAATCGCTTATTGAAATGGCCAACCATTGATGTTGTTGCTGTACCGAACAACGATAAGATACTTTTCAATTTAAAATGCAACATCAAGCGCGACACCATTGAGGACTATAATAATAATAATAATAATAATAATAATAATAATAATAATAATAAGAATAATAATTATGAGGGGGAGAGATTCTTATATTTTACGCTTTGAAAATTTAGCCGTTTGTTCTATTAGTTTATAGACTTTCAAAATAGATTGTCTGATGACCAAGTGCTTTAGCTGAGGAACGCTGTTTTTCGCTTTTTTCCAATGCGTGCATATGTGTTTTTTATTCTATTTGCTCTGTAGTAAGACTATTTAGTATCTGTTTCGTAAGACTGTTTCGTATCAGATGCCTGTTTCAAACGGCGATTTATTGAACATTCGAGATAATAAATAAGACTGAAGGCGGTTATACGAAATGGCGTTTCTACCAGAACGAAGTTCCACCAGGCTGCAGTACGGTGTACTTGATGGTTCCAGAATGCACAAATGACCAGAACGCGCGACGTTTTCACAATTTAGCCGACCAAATTTCCCGATATTCGAAGAGTAGCAGTTTGTCTTCATCTCTGCCCTGTGTCTTTGTCTTATGTTCGCATCCTTGTCTTAAGCAGGATAACGGTCCCCGCGTCACTCATGTACATAAAGTGGAACACAACTTGCTCTTTCGTGCCAAAGAAACAGTGGCTTTTGGAACGCATCTACTCACCCTTACTGTGATAAATTTCCTACTAGACACACTACGCTCTCAATGATATAGTGGCGCACATTTTTGCGAAAACTAATGGATTAACCAGAAGTCGGCCAGCGGAAGACAACCTTTTAGCGACGGCTTGAATCTACTATTCGAAATACCCTGTTGAAATCATGGTTACAAACGTGAGTTTCAGGAAATGCGTTTCACGTCCATGAAGTTGTCCGCGTCCACTGCATATGTGAACGCGGACTGGACAAATTATATTTCAGAATTCTACTGGCTCGTGGTTCGGGTGGTTTAATGAAAATGGAGAAAAATAGGGCAAGGCAAAATTTCAAATTTTTCGCTGTATTCGGACGATTACTGGGCACACAAAGGACTACCCTTCTCAAAGACGGCTGCGCGCGGTCTATCTAATTATAACCGATGCTAATCTTATAGTCCTCTTAGTACCTATCGAACTAAGTGATTATTAATAAAAAGGCCCCTGCTTTAAATGCTAGCTGCAGAGGCGCACGGCCGCGACACTTGGCATGACAACGTTCCTCTATGAAGATGGTACGTTATGAGAATAAATAAATTTCCACCGCTAACTAACTGTAACCGATCTGGAGGCGGTACTCACAAGCACGTCAAGTAAAGCGAGAGATTGTCCTACGGCGTAAACGTTAATTGGTGCCTAAACATTAACATGCCTATTGCAATGCCCGCAATTCAAATGTCAAAGAGATTTAAATGAGTCGACGTTTTAGACGCAAAGCACTCCAAATATACACCATCCGTGACAAAAAGGTTCGCTTCTATATCAAAACTTCGTTTCTCGTTGCAAATTAGGCAGAAATTAGACAGTTCGGCGATTGACTTCCCAGCAGATAACTTCTGCACTCCGTGGGCAGCCGATCTTGCTGCTGATGACAGTAATAAAAATAAAACAACAGCGTCAACGGCAGCAACATATGCGTGTCATTGCATAGGCTAGCTAAAGTGCATACCCATCCGTCTATCGAAACGACGTCGTCAGTTTTTCCTTTTGCGTTTTTTACCGATAGGCCATCTGGCCGAGGTAGCTGCATGAAGTGGTATGGATATCAAGTGCTGCGTCGTTCGAAACTGCGCGGCCAATCGATTCGTACGATTACGGTCATCCAGGGCGAATTGATTTCGGCCCGATTCCTCAAACATCAATTTTTTTTCTACTAATACTGGACTGCAGCCGCTACCATTTACCGAAAACAGGGACGGATTACATAGGGGCACTCACCGACATCGGCGGAGGGCACACCGTACTGATACGGAAAATTATTGACCGTTATTGTCCGTCGTTACGGGTAAGAATGTAGCAGTAGCCTGGCAAACGGACATATAAATATAATATATACATAGGTATATGTCATGAGATCAATTTAATTCGCTTGAGTGAAATGTTCCGTTGAATTGTGACCATCCTACAGAACAATTGAGTCGCACGTTTAGCATAGGTTTACCGTGTTAGGTCTGACGCCGCGCATGACGATTCTACCGTTTGCGGCCGTAAAACCAGGGCCCCCATCGGGAAGGAAGTGTGTCTTCATCAAGGGACCAGTTCTCTTCTGGGCTCTGCAGCAGCAGATCCAACGGTTTGCTAAACAAATACAGACAGGAAATTTAAATTCGAAAAATTGAAAAATTTAACTTCTTCTCGGGGACGGCACAATAAAGACAGGGGAAGAGTTACCCGCTTGAGAATCAGACAGCTGACAGCAGTAAATATATAATAAAAATGGAAAGCAGGCAGGATATGATGGCAGCATCCGAGGACATGGCAGTCGCAAGCTGTTTTTTGCGCTTGTCAAGATTTTAGCCTTGCTAATGTCGTGAAGCTCAGGATTGTCGAGATTTTGGCGGTAGCTAGAATTACATTGGTCCAAGTTAGTCTGCTAGGAGATCAGTACATGTCAGGATTGTTAGCTTGAGAGTCGTCTGGAGAACGACATGGCTTTTTCTTTTCTATAAGCTGATCCGAAACACAATCCGTCTGGTCGACTGCTTACTGGGCCAGCCTCGGCAGCTGGTCATGCAGAACTATGTCGACTTTCGCTCGAGATACGAAACGAGTATAGAAATGGCTTATGTATCGCAACAAACTTTCTAGACGACGAAGAGATTTTTCATTGGGACCGCAGACGGACACACGCACACGCGTCCACAACCACAGATTCGCTAAGACGCGCGGATATCGGAAGATAGAGAAAACCTGACCGCCCATCCGACTCTTATCTACGAACAAGCTTCCAAAGACGTGAAAGCGCTTAAGACAAGGGAGACGCGGCGCGATAGGCTGATAACGGTGATGCGTTAAGCTAAACTGCGTCCCTATTCGAAAGACCGTCGCCAACAGCGCGCGTATCTCTCGTAGCCAAGCAAACCACTTGCGGCAACGCAATTTCTATCAGCCGCCAGTAGTTGTCTCAGTAACTGGAAAACGGGATGCGACCCATTCACTTCATGGGTACATTCTGCCGCGTTCCGCTGACCCCCCAGTGGCCCTTCATACTCGGCCGGCGTCCGCCCAGTTTCCAGCGACCGATGGAATGGCTGCGTTGATGTGCGGGGGCGCTCAAGCCGCGTACGATATGATCATGACGTGAACTGTCCCTAGGACAAGGAGAAGGAGGAGGGGGAGGAGAATGTGGATGTGGACATCTATGGGATCATTCGTGTAGAAACGGCAAGATACAATACGTCGCTAATCTCCTCGTTTGTGAAGACGCTACGCGCGACGAACCGCTACGATCAGGCAGGCGCAATCGTTAAAAACGGACAGGTCTCGTATTTCAAAAGTCATTTGCGTCAGGTTGTCGTGATGGTGGGCCCGTCAAGATGAAGTATATAAGCAGGTCCCTGGTCGGATGTGCTTATGTGTGTGTGCGCGTGCGTGGGTGGGTACGGAAACAAGAAAAAGATTCAAATCGTGTGCCTGCGGCAAATGCGTGAATCTGCGAAGATATTAACGACGTATCTATCAATGCAATCGTAAACAATAACTTTCATCGTATGACTACTGATCACGTAGTCGTCTGTATATGCCTCCTGTATGGGGCGCGGAAGGGGCAAAAAGAGAAACATTTTTTATGGCCATTTTTCAATGTAATAATCGCTACATAAAAGTCGTCCGCTCTGTTTCACTTCGATCGATATGTCCAGTCGATAAAGGACGCAATAATGAGATATCCACCTGCGACAGTCTTTAGGGTTTCTTCTTGTGTTGTTGTGGCGGTGTCAGTCCATTGGTGGGTCTACCTACTGGGCTCGAGTGCCGTGTTTATAGCGGAAAGGGAGATTGTGCGTGTAGCGGGCCGCATCTTTACACATGTCTATTGTAGTTCCAACTCTAACTCAGCGTTGTAACCGTGAATACGTGTGTGTGTGTTGCGCTATCATTCTCCGATGCTTAATTGGACCACGCGAGTGAGTGTGTGGGACAGCAGACATGTACATCCGTAAAGCTCGCTGGCTTGCGCATTCACGTGTGCCTTCCTACTGAAGGAGACACGTAGTTGCACGGGTTCGATCCCCGCCGTTGCACATTTACATTTATGGGGCCCGTCTTACGAAGTAATGCAAAAAGCGCTATGCTATGTTCGCTGATGGTCAGTCCTAAAAATATTTAGACACGTACATCCTTCTACAAGAAGCATACCCGTTAGTCAAAGCCACTCATGAGAGCTAAGGCCTATGCAGCCGGGACAGGCAAATACGTGACACACCGTTTTTCTGCTTTTCGAGTGTCACATGACCATCCGCAAAAGGCGTCAGATGGCATTGCGTATGTCCGTTAGGGAGCTTCAATCGTTATCGCCGAGATGATGTAGGTTTCGACGCATTTTTTTCGGGTCGCAGAGAACGCAGCTTGAATTGAGCACAATGAGTTGGCGCCGGGCGGTTCTGAGTGAAAGATCAAAGATACGTGGCTAATGCCGCACTGTCTTACTGCGCGTCGTATGGATATGGATTGATAATTGCCATTTGTCGTTAGCGAATTGCTTTTTGGTTGAGAAAGATTTGACACTATTGTGTTAACATACTCTCATAATCGCTTGCATCATTGTAAAGCTTTAGATAAACCACTGAACCAGATTATATTCAGCTCTGTGAACGGGTGTGGCCTGTTCGCCGTTGCTTCATCAAACCGGCTAACGTCCTAAGAATAACCGAGAAACGCAAACGATATCTCATAAATTGCACTCTCTTGTTCTGGTGAATATTGGCGACTTGACAAAATATCTAAATTACCGAAGAAGGCACGTTCTAACTTACACTATCTTTTTAGGTCCTTGTCCATTTGAAGTTTGGAACTGTGCTCGCTTCTTTTTAAACACCCCAAACTATCCAAAAAATAAAAGAATATCATCAAGGGGATTCGAACTGGCCAGCGCTGACAGATTTACATTCGCACGGAGAACCGTTCGTATGCTGGGCAAGTTAATGTCAAGTTGAATCCGGCAATAGTTGCCTTATAATGACTTATCCGTTTTTCGCTGAAATATTGCTCCGTCGAAGGCTATCGCCATTACTGTTTTCAGATTTGTTCAGAACAGCTTGATCAATGTACAAATTTACCACCTCATAATACGGCCTCATATGTCATAAAGAGGTGGCAAAGACGATTTCCAAATCGTTAAGGCCATTCGATATCACCAACTTGACTCATTACACCACCGTACGACCGCCGTGTGAGTCAAAAACACTCATATGAAATCGTATAGGCGAAGCATCCGTTTAGGCGTCTGTCGTCGTACCCATCTGTGCGCTTTTTAACCGAGCCAAAGTAACAACGCTCTCGCCATTCGATGAGCTCTGGTAAAAGTGCGCCTTTTCCCGGAAAACTTAAGAATTTCAAAGCTTGCTCCACGTGCAATTTGTTAGCGGACGAAGCTCGAGCCAGCATTGTTCCTTTGGATATTCGTGATCCAACGATAATTTCTGAAGGGTCGTATTCGTATCCGCATAATCACTGGTCAATCACACGCACGCACACGGTGCTCAAATAAAAATGAATTCGTGAAGTTCGCGTGCCCCGGCAAGCGATGTCCGTTCTTGGTTCAGTCGCAGTGTCAAGCGCTTATTTCCTGCGCAAGTGCTGTAAATGGCACATTTCTCTGCACACACGCACACACACACACACGCACACACACACACACGTACACACAGACAAACCGAGCGGCAATGCCAAAACAAGTCTTGCTTGTGATGCGGTTCCGAAACACATCGACGTGACGGGCAAAGTGAACTTCCGATGTGACAATTATGGTAAGGGGATTTATACGTTGAGTCACACGGTCCCTGCATAAAAGCTTGGCTTGAAGGAGGCTTCTATGCAACGGCGGTGGATATCCGGCCGGGGGCAACTGCGGCCTGCGCCGTACCAGAGAACGCAGCTATGGGGGTCTGTGAGAGTAGAGCTGATTTTGCCTATGCTTTTTATGCCGATCACGACGCATCACGACATCGCTGGTCCTGTCTTGTACAGGAACATTGGCACTCAATTTGGTGCGATATTGTGAAGGTACACTGCCTCCGATGAAGCTCAAGCTCGCTATTGGGGTCACAGCACTGGAAATAATAATAATTCCTTCGGCTGAGAGAACTTCAGGCAAAGATAAAGATAAGTGCGACGACGGACGCAAAAGGCACAATATGTAATAATACATCCGCTCAACACAGTGGATTTGAGTGAACGTGTTGTCTACTGAGACGGAATAGGCACATTGTAGAAGCGGAGTAATGGGATCACCGGTTCGTGTCTTAGGGCACATGTTAATGGAGGGTTAATGGGGACAGTTATATATTAATATTGTAGCTATTGCTGCTAGCCTGTCTTTACAAAGCTTGTTCTTTATTTACTAACCTTAGGATAGTTAATGGAAAATGGGATTTTTTATAGATTATCTTCCTGTAATACAAAGAAGGGAGGAAATAGCTGGTGAATAATCGCCAACCTGGGTATGGCTTAGCTCTGCTCCTTCGGTAAGTGGGGCCTCTTGATAGAAGCCTCGTCCCTATTAAGTTGGTTCATTGACGATTACTTGATGCACATTTTGCGTCGCTACCGTTCGACTGAAGTTCGGTCATTAAACAATAACAAGCACCCGAAATTCGGTCACACCTATCGCCGCCCGTGTTGGCCGACCGTTATATACAACAAAACGTAGTATCCCTATACAGAATTTCAATGGAGAATTACCAAGCTGCTAGAACAACGGTCCCTTCCTCGTTCTCGAAATCTGACCTTCTGACTGCATAGTTGCGCGTTCGTTGGCCAATTCACTACGCAAGACTTCAGCATCACCGCAAAAAATGACCCGCTCACCAGAATCCGGCGTCTTCTCCGCATCGGACAACGTCGACGATGGGGTTTAGCTGTGAATCTAGTTTGCTCCTGCTTGCCGGCAGCCAATGCACCTGACAATGCTCGGCTGGTTAGCAGCATCAGCGAAACGCGCTCTGCTCTGGAAACTCCGATGATCACTCTGACCAATTGCAATAGCTACGTACGATACTTTATATATATATATATATATATATATATAATATTTGCAGAGACGCTTGAACCTGTCATTGAATGCGACGTGGCAGGGCAGACTGCGAGCCGCATTTCACAGCGGTAGTTCCGTTGGTCCAGTACCATTGCTCAATGCCGTACCCCTAATGCTAGTAGGAATGCCGTGCTTCTTCGTTCGCTTCCATATTAAAGTCCCTCTTCCCTTCTTTTTTTCTGTGACTGGACACAGCCGGCCAGCGACAGAATCGCCGACGACAAAAATGCAAAGCAGCTTTTTTTTTCTCTAGATTTTGCATTTTCACGCATCCGCGTGTGACATCTGTTAGTCGCTTCTCTCCGAGCATAAATGGCTCGGCGAAGATTTAGGAGAGACCAGCTGCTATAGCTGGCCATGTTTCACTCCGTTGTTATTCTATAACGGCTTCTTGTAACGGTGGTTATTTAATCAGGCAGTGTCGACCTACGCGACTTCACTGCTAAATGCTGGGTCTCATAAAGAAAACTGTACGGAAAAAGAGAAGTTGATAATGAGCGCGCACGTTTATGTCTCAAGTGCCGTCAACTATACGGCGGTTTTACTTGGAAACGTACGAATCAAACGTTCATCAATGGGCCTGTACATGTATTGGTCGACTATGGACAATAGTATTTTGCTGTGTGCGGAAATAATGGACACGCCTTTAAAGCGTTTCTTAGGGCCAGCAAGTTAATAGCAAGAACACAGCCTCCATGCAGCAAGGCCTCCTACACGAGGAGTCGTATCAATAAACGATTTTGATCCATGACTACAGACCGACTTCTGCCTACGCTTTAAAACTCTTACAACCTTCAAGCTCTTAAGGTAAGCATCATGATTGGCTACCACCTTGCAATGTGCAATAATGACTTCTCTTTGTTCCAGATTAAGTCCTTGCTTGAGTCGATCTTCTCGACATGAAGATAACATCGTTGATTTTCCAGTCTGTTTTGTCTTCACGAAAAAGCTGCGGTTATTTAACATTTCAGGCACCTTTAGCTGAACTACTTGAGTTTCTGGAAGAAACCATAATCATTCTGCAATATAAAACATTAAATTGAGGTCCCGGGGCCGGTTGCCATAAGTGTATGGCGTTCGCTCACAATCGGACACCTTTGTTTTGTGTCGAATATCTATCTATCTGTTCAACTGTAGATTTATCGAATGTCGCCTGCGTAAATGGCTGTCGCATAGTTTGACTACGCCGCACTCTCTTCTGAACATATCTACGAGGCTTATTGTTTACCCACCTTCGCGATTTGCAGTAGGCAAAGAGAAAATTTATACCAAAAGATTCTATTTTGCATATTTACTTCGAGTGAAGACAAATTCCTCCTTGTAACCGCTAAAGGAGGACGTTACATCAGATGAATAAGCAGAAAATAGGTGAGAACAACATAGCCTTTAGAATAATGAGAGACGCAGTCTATGATGTGTTCATGGATATATTTTTATACATTTTATAAAAAAATTTTTCCCAAATTTGTTTCAAGGCTGATAGTTTTTTCTACATACTACTGAGCACAGGTATTAACATTTAAAAGTTGTTAATATTTTTATATTTCAGTCGGTTGTTAAAATAGCATTGGAAGAAGTATGTGTGAGATATTTAATTTAATTGTTTTGATGTACACAAGTAAGCAGTATGAAAGCAGAGTTTTCATAGAGCTCAATGTCAGTTCGTAGAGACTGGGCCGCCAAATGAAACGTCCACAAACAACTTTGGCCGAATTCTGTTGTCGAACTTAGGGGCATCCATGACCTAATAGCAATTATATTATGCTTAGTAGAATATATTGTCATATATTATATTCTTATAACATTGAAAGTCTGTCTTACAACACCTAAATTTACACCGTTAGACCGAGCTTATTTCTCATCAGAAGCTGAGGTAATCGTCCTTGGACTGCTCCGATAACGTTAGGGATGGAGAAAATGTTCATTATGTTACTAGCATGTGTCAATATGCTATGTCGGAATTCGGCAGAGTGTGGTACAGGTCCTTAGAATCGTGTCCAATGTTTGAACTGCTAGTTTTTAGCGGACATGACATGCCTATTAACATTTGTAAAAACGTGACTCGATGGACAAGTGTTCTTAGCACGCTCAGTATCTCGAAGATCGTGAAAATGTGGTAGGAGACGACAGTAGAATCGCTTCGACATAATTACAATAATAATAATAGACAACAATGAGGTAAACAAACCACTGGTTACGCTAGTAGAAACAGGAACGTCATGCTGCATATCCTATCGGTAGACACAAAAAACTGTAAAAATTTTAAAAAGCTTGTTCATCAGCTGCAGAGGGAGTAACGCATCGTCGTCTATGTTTGCTAACGGAGGATTGTTTTTTTACATGGGTGAACATTTCACAAGCACGAAACAGAAAAAACTTGTCTATGGTGACGCTTCAAAGAATATGCAACCGACAATTGCGTATTATTAGCAGAGCGAAATAGAGAATAGATCATTGAGGCTGGCCGCTGCGCAATCTTCCTTTAGTGCTATGCGCTGAAATAATGGTGGCGACAACGCGCAGAAACGCACGCGCATCCGAAGATCAGATGATGGCCAGTACATAGGAGATCTTGTAGGTCTTGCAGAGAGCATCCCGGTTCCCTATGTATGAGTCTGTATAAATATACCATGGAAAATCCTTAGCGATTGTGTCTGTTGGAAAGCTTTAAATTGAAGGAATTTTTACCATCGCCGTCTTCTCGTAGACAAAAAGTCAAATGGGCAAACAAACGTGCCTCACAAATCAAGAAATCTACGTCGTATAATATGGACGTACATAATATGGACGGCAGCTTTGTGCGTTTGTACCTGAACAACGAGTGATGAGTCACTTATGAGTACATGGCCTGGAAAACCTTAATCTGCCTAACTTTGATCCTAAGGCTTGATATCTGGCGTTCGCTCCATGGAGTCGAGTGTGCTCATACAATATACCGGGATGTTTTTTTTGTGATAGAACGTAGAGTTAAGCCTCGTATTGAGAATCGCATTTGCTAAATCTGATTACGAATTATAGTTGGAAATATAGCCTAACTAAATATGTTCGTAGACCCCAGTAAAATCTTTCTATAGAGTTCCATAATTAAGCTATCGAAACACGGGAAGAGTCTGTGTTTTATTTCAGTCAAACTAGGAATGTGATTCTAACTTTCCTTGGGAGCGTTTTTATAAGTTGGCAACCCATGACCAATGTATTTAATCAGAATAGAATATGGAATTTCCTACCAATTGAATTAGTTTCATGGACAGTTTCTGTAGTATAATCAAGTGTATTATGCTACTTAATTGTTGTTCAATGAAAAAGTGGTTTCAAGACAGAAGTCATGCGCAGTTCTTTTAATGTTGAGAGCATTATGGGCAATCAACGTACCCTGCTTAAACTACGGCCGTCGTTATACTACTATAAATCAAGTTTCTATGTCCATCTCTAATGAACACGACGAGTTCCTTTAATCATCAAAGCAACGTTTCTGACATGTTCAACTCATCTACGTTTGTCTAACTACAGACATAGATTACACTTTTCCCCAAAGAGCTGTACCAATCAGGCAGATGGCTGCCGTAACAGCAGCTGCTACACTTTATTGTCGATATTTTAGTATCTATTACTCGCATGGTCTTGCCTGAAATCATCGGGCCACGCAATGGCCCCTCCGTGCGTGCGTTTCGATTATCGTGACCCAACAGGCACGTCAATTCTTTTGTGATCAATTTTATGCTCAATTTATATAAGTTGCGGTTGTATGTATAAGGCAATATAGCACACGCTCTTTTTAAAAATAGCCTAAATAATTTATTTATATATTACCTCAAAAATATAATACTTAAAAAGTTTAATCTTCAAAGGTGACCCGAAAAAATATTGAATATATGCAGGAGTATAAGCAATGGGTAAACAGTTTCCCTATAATTATTTACTAGCTGGAAATTTTTCCGAAAGCATTT
>MNPL01009415.1:0-23525 GCA_002081605.1 Tropilaelaps mercedesae | reverse complement strand
ATCAAATAGAGATACTGATACGTGATCGACGGGCGCCTACATTAACCAACTGCTGCACCACCGACAATGCATTTTAAATGTGAAAACGTAGGGTTTCATGTTTTTTCCCCGCTTCTCATACTGTTTACGTGGCTTTTGTTACAGCAATATTTAGTTTTCTCTGGCGTAATTCAACGAGCTTGACTAATAAATTCGCGGTAACATTCTTCGCCCCGTAAACGGGTCGGTACAAAATCTTAAGGTGCTACAGCTGCAGGCTTTTTAACGCCAAGTGCCTAGAGCTTGTTAGACTGTCTCTTTGGGACGCCACTATTATGTAGTTTAGTGTGTACAGGCAGTCTGTGAGATGAACAGCTGGAATAGCATTACATTATTCGTATTAGATTAGAGCTTACATGACATGGCTCATTAAAACATACTACAAGGCATTAGCAATTATAATTCAGTTATTTGTATTACAAACCAAGAACACGAGAATATCACTGTTTGCGTAATACGCCATGTAAACATTTTACGAATTTATTCAGTGCTTACAACTTATTTGCAATACACTGGTCTAAAAGCGTGTCTGTTTAATGATGCCGTTTATACAAACTGGCATATATTTAAAAAAAACTGATTCGCTAATTGTTTTCATTAAAGAATCCACTTGTAATTTTTAAAAAATATTTCTTAAAAAGACTAAGGAATCCAGCTATATGCACAGCTCCAACGAATGTGCAGCGCCCACTAAGTTACATAGAATCCCGTTACAAGCTAGCTAATTGCGTAGATGCTTGCCAATGTCATTAGTGATCTCCTAATACAACCTTTCCTTGGCAAAGGGTAGGCGAAAGGGAAAACTATGACCCATATTGGGTTAGTTAGCGTACATAAGCCTACTCTGATTTTGGTAATCAGCTGAATGCTTCACCACGAGTAAAGCATGCAAACAAGGCACCTGAATTATCTTTCTAACATGGATTCCAGCAGATTTTCTAGTATTTATATTCAGAGATTCCTAGTCAAGCAGAAAAAAATTCACTAATTCTGCCTAATCTCATAGCTTTTCAACTTCTACTTATTCACTTTCCTTCAAATGTAAAAAGTAATTAGGTTTTTTAGGGAATCATGACTCCAAAAAGCCGCCATTGCTCTGCAAAGGCTCTGTACAATCTTGCACTTCTTCAGTGATTCTAATTTCCGGATTACGCGGCGTTTGTGTATAAATTTATCACGAATAAAGATATTACCTCGCCTTAATATACTTTCTTGTACACTTTAGCAAGTCTTGACATTTTCCAGGATTTTGAGCTCTTGAAGCTTAGCTATTGACCCCTTCCCTATTAGCGTACGCTAGAACTAAGGTACGTTTTTTGTTAACAGTCACACCTTCCAATAGGGAAAATATTTCCAGTACCCAATGTCGATGGTTGTCGAAATCAAGTTCGCCTAAGAAATCTCACCGACAGCACGACGCAGACCTCTGCCTTTTCAGCTAGATGGCCGAAACGATCATAAAATACCAGCATCAAATACTGCCGATTGCGGACCGAATAGACGATGAGAACCATACGCAGCTACCCACATACATCCTCCGGTACGCGAACTGTGCCATTCGCCTGTGAAAGACAGTCGGTTGTTCAATAGTAGCTGGCTAGCACGTAGGACACAAGTGAACTTCTAGTTGTAAGCACAGACCATACACAGACGATTAAGATAGACTCTGTACGCAGTACTTCACCACAACACCATACGGAGATGATCTTTTATGAGAAGAGCTCGTGATTACGCGCGCAGTTGGTTTTATGCCCAGCAAATGTTCAGCGAATGTTTTCAATGAAAGCCAAGATTTTACGGACGTGCTCCGTTTGGTGGTGGAACTTACCTAGTTCTGTCGTTATAATTAAACGCATAGTCGTTTACTGTCGCAACAGCTTCCAACCCTTTAATTAATTGGACCATAGCAATAGCCTCGTGAAACGCAACCATGACAGGCATGACAAAATTTATCCCCCTTCCACTTCGGAACGTTTAATTGCCTAAAGGCCATTCAATTGTAGGGCTATATGGGTTAAGCAGAAATCGAATGATCTATCTGCCGGCCGACTGTTCGCTATCCGCAACCAGATATCTGAAGCAGAAGACATTTGAAACACTACAACTTGACACAGCGTAGTCTATAAAAAGATGCTGTGCAACCGGGATCTGAAGTTCGCCACGATCAACCCTAACTTCTACGAGGCCATGACAGAAGAGACATGGGCCATGCTGAATCGTATTAAAAAGTACGTTGCGATTCGTGGTGATTTTCACGATGAAGTGTATTTTGTCTAGACCCTCCATGCAAAAAAGTTTGGCACGATTTTTTAGATTCGAAAGACCTGCCCAAAAATTAGGTGGACTGAAAGAAATTATTTAAGCAGCAAACAAAAATGGTAACATTGGTCTTCGGGTGAAAAATCATGAAATAATCGGGAACGTTTTGTAGCATTGTATTTCCCGTGATCTTCATTCAATTTCTTAATTCCATTCAATACAAAGTGACTTTATCAGATATGTGACCTAAAGCCATTGTTTGATTGAGGTTGATAACCTAGCGTGGGAACACAAGATTTGCTTCGCAAATTTTCCCCATTTTCTATGATTGGCGGCGCTGAAAAGGTCTCTTGCTCCTTTTAGAAATGTGAAGCATCAAATGCTCACAAGCGCCCTAGCGGAACAAATGCTTTGTACGCAATCTTTTGAAGTCGGGTAGGCCCATGATAAGCAAATCCTTGTCTTCCCGCAGAATCATTTCGGGTAACGTTAACGCACGCCAGCGCCGAGTCGACCATGCCGAAATGTGAATGCGTCGTTAGTTAGGGAAACGACATTCCTACTCTACGCTCCTGTAGCTCGGCCGAGCTTTGTCGGTCGGGACTTTTGTAGTGGCACTGCGTTCAGCTGCAGCTAGCACTCACCCTTGCTTCAGCTACTCTACCAGCTAGCTATACGCTAGACTCGAACATGTCTCTCTCCTTTTGCTTCCCCTTGGCCCTTAGCGAGACCCATACCCCATGGTATATCAATTCCTTATCTAGGCTCCGTTTTTCAGAGAATGAGAGACAGCTGAAAGCGTCGCGTTCTCTTAGAACGATAGTTCCTACTTCTTAGATGTTTGTCATGCCCTTTTGTACGAAACAGCTCTACCAAAGGCCTATCCTCCTCTAACCACTAAAACACCCCTAACAGGAAAGAGGACTTCAACCTTTTCACACCCCCATACACACCATACACTATCTCTCCAGCGTTATATCTCGACGCCCATCACAGTAGGCAGACGGGCAAGTCGAACGCGTTAGTTGCGCCATGCGTGAGGACAACCGCCAAGGAAAATGAGGAAACCTGAAAACAGCCTCATAGTTGTTGGGGAAAGAAGCGGAACACCGAAGCGAAAACAGTCGTCAACGATGAGGGTCGCCACGACTGTCGTGTAGATCAAGCGATCCGCAGGGCACAGCAACACTAAAATTGCTGTTGGGCTGATGGCTCTCTTCGAGAAGGCTTCGGCAAGTAGAGATTGCACCCAGCGTCGGTAACAGCAACGAACTGCCTCATTGTCGAAGTTAACATGGTCGGTATCAGCGTTGGCGTATTATCGAACAGTCACTACTTGTTCGTTTCGGGAACGCCGTCTACGCCTTGGTATTGTTCTCAAACGTATATGCCTATCTATCGCTCGAACGATAACATCTCGCTATTTGGACTTTTGAGACTTCACTCGTTCTGCAGTGTGGTGCTGCTACAGCCACAATCATGTAGGGTTGTCTTAGACTTTAGTTGAAGATAATAACCGGTTAACCAGAGTTTTGCTCCCCATTTCGGGATTTGATCTCGCCTTTTAGGCTGCTCTAGCTGCAGGATTAAGCTTCAAAAACAATGAGCAAACGTTTTTGAACAAGATAGAAAAGAAATCAAAAACAACTGTAGTCCGGCTGACGGCTCAACTCTAGGGAAAATCTCAAGCACTGAACCTGAGTTTATTCCTTCAATTCAGGTCCCAAATACCTTTTCGGCTTGAACAGACAGGTGCACGTTAAAGGTGGGTAAAATTTAACGAGTGAAGAGCGGCGCATTTACAGCGCGCTGAAAGCCACTGCAGTGCTAAAGAAGAACCGATAAGATTGTGATATAGAAGCACAAATTGAGGTTTCGCTCTCTGCTTTTAATACTCGGCTTATTCATCTTTATTTCAGGTGGCGTGGGGCCTGATTAAGGCCACCAAGCTCATACACTCAGGATCCGAGTGCATAACACAACTATGATAAATGACTGCACTCTAGATAAAAATTGTGGAGCAAAAGATATGAATTACAGGTCAAGAATAAGACTTACCTTAGATCCCAATGTAGTTAGCTTTTGCTGATTACGGCTGACGTTGAATACAGATTTATTATACAGTTGCGTACATTTCCACGAATAAGTGGTATTCATTTTAATGGTACTCAATAATGTATCAAATAGTAGTATATTTTCTTTAACAGTGTATTTCAGAAATATTACTTAAACCTGTCTTTTTGAAAGTTCTATATTTTAGATAGGCGCCATATATGATGGAAACGAGCGATTTCCTCAATTTTTTGTTAGCTTGGTTTTAATCTGACTAGGTAATTTAAAGTATATAGGACTATTGAGAAAATTTCTGTTCGTCTTCAAATTTACGTAGACAATACAAATCCTATAAAATAAATTTGTTTCGTTTAGATAAGCCTGTACATTTACGGATACGAAGAGGTTCGCTCTTCGCAATGGCTCAATTAATTGCCACTAATCTATGTGAGTTTACGGCAGAAGATTCGTATGCGATTCGGCTCATATACGATTGACACGACTACTTAGGGACAAACGTTTTAAGTGATACGAAATTAAAGATATTTTTTGTCACATTATGAGCTTTGAGACGGGCTGGACTTTTCCAGTGCGAGAATAGTCGTCAGAAGTGAACAAACCCGGTGACTCCCCGTTCAAGTAATAAAGATATACTGCTTCGACTAGATTGGTTGAAATTTTTCTTCATACCTACAGTTCCGATACCAACGGCAGATCACGTACAGGCCGGAAAATAGGAGCCAATTCAATAATCATACAGTTAAATATTCCCAACGGTTTAAAAGGCACGGACTCAGAGTAAAAATTTAAAATTAAATTCGACTGCTGGATTTTGGCCTAGGATTCACTACGTTTGTAACAAGAGGCTTATGTAGACATACTTTTCATTCTGACAACAGCCAAAACAGTATGATGTCTTATACTTTTCATTCTAAAAAGTATAAGTAGAAGGAAGCAAAAGCTGTTTTTTAAAGGCGTTTCAACACAACTCTGATAACGGCTAGAAAATGGAATAAAAGATTTTCTAGGTTCGGGATCCGAGCAGAATCAATACTCAGGAAAATATAACGGTTGCTCGCTCTGGTTGCTGTATTTCATGCAGTTGCCTTTACATAGATCATGGGTGCACATGCTGCACCTATTTGCTAAAGTAGCAATGTTGTCAATGTCTAAATTCAAGCTAAAGTAGAAGATCTCTTTATTTGCCAAAAAGCGAAAGTGAGAAAAACGTACTGTACCAAATGCCTCTTGGCAATGCTCGTAGTATGTTATCAAACCTATGCGTACATAAAGATATACTTCACTTTTGTCTTGTTTCGTTCTTCGCTATGTTCGCGTGTGAGGGCATACACGAAGCGTGAGACTTTCTGGAACGTACGTGCGCGGAATGTGCGCGCATCCATCACTTTGTCGAGCGAATGTTTGTTCGTTTTCTGGAAAACATGGACAGGAAAATCGAGCTAAGTTCACGTTCATTGGCAGCACATTTCCTTGTGTCGTCGCCGAAAGCGAACAGCAAGAGCAGGTCGCAAAGTATCACTTCTCTTTCTTTATAACAATCCAGATAACATCCACTGTAATGTTTTTATTTTGATTAGCTTTGTCTCACTACTTATAGCAGATAGCTCTATCTTATCAACGAATGCGACGTACAATGGTACACAAAAACTGTTCCAACACGCGTTTCAACTTATTTGGAAACTTGTCTCCATTGGTGAAGTCAGCGAAGAAATTGGATGAGCAAAATATGGACCACGTACAGCGATATCGTCTCCTAATGTGAGATCTGCATGCAGAACGCAGGTATTTTCCACTAAAATACAGTATGTAGTTTAAGATGCATTGACAACTGAAGACGACTCGCAAGAACAAAGGGGCTAAAATAATACAGAAAAGGTGGAGGAAAACACCTGGCCGTGCAAGGATACCAAACAGGTCAACTGTATATTTTCGGGCCAATAATGGAGTTTGGATTCACTAAAACCATTTTTGCCTCTTCAAACCCTAGCCGCGCCTTAGTTTTTGTATCATATATTATCGAAAACAAGAAGGAAACGGGTGCGTCATGTCTAAACATGCCTAAAGTAGCTGCACTAGTGGCTGTGAAGCTTGTGAAACAGCGCAATACATGATACTACATACATGATACTCGTCCTTGCCGAATGTACTTGTATTGTACCTAATGTAAATGATACATTGCGTCTTATCGATTTCTATTAAATTCCGATTAAACTGATCCTCGCCAGTTACGGCTTGAGAACTGTGGTATGTCAGTTTGCCGTAGGTAATATGTCAGAGGTTGAACCATGCACGTACAACCGAAATGAGCATTTACGTCCAAAATCAGGAACAGCTCGCTTGTGTTCGCAATTATTCGTCCTGCTAGCACTCGGAAAGTCGTCATTCGCGCCCAAACTAAAGGTAAGTCGTCAAAACCAGTAGGTTACAAGGAAACGCGCGAGGACGAAAATATTACGGTTTGATCTGCTCTGCCTGTTTAACTTTTTTGAAAACAATTTGCAACCAACATCCACGATGTTGCTTTCCAATTGCTTCGTAAGACGAACCCCGTAAATGTACCTCTGCAACGGCAGCGATCAAATGCGCACGCCTACGTACCTCCTATTGGCTAAGAGGCACGCGAATGCATCAGGTTACGGGCACGACTTTTCTGTATGCCCTGGCAACCCTGATTGCGATGATCCACTGGCGGCGCGAGAAGAGTAAAAATAGAATCACACAGTGCATTAACAATCAATGACTCGGCAACCATATAATTTTTTCACAAAATATATTTGAATTTTCAATTAAAACTTACTGAGCTCCAAACAGCTGCAAATCGGAAACCAATTAGCAGAGATACAGAAAGTTTTGCCAATTTGTAACACTATCCATTTTGATTTTGTAAACAAGCATTGTTAAAATACTTAACAGTGAAGTTAAAAAACATCACTTTTTATAGAAAACAAGCGCGTTGTTATTAAGCTTTTGTTGGTGACAGTAATATGCAAATTTGTGAAAAATTATACTGTTAGACGGGGATACCATTTTATATACACCGTTGCGTATAGATACCAGCGCTTCCGTGTGGAAATCTTGATCTTGAAAAGTACCGAGGAGTGATTTAAGGAAAACGACCCTAAAGTGCCGAAAGAATTAGAATAATCGCAGAGACTTCTGAGTGATCAAGAGCATTGAGTCTGAGAAGTCTGAGTCGAATCTGATATTTCTCACAGTCCCTTTCCCGGAAAAGTGAAGAATCGCAGATTACCGCACCTATCTCACCATTCTCACTATTTAGCAAAATAATCTATTTAGCTCATATGAAATTTGCTTATAAAATCACACAGCTTTCTTTAGTATTTGTCGTCCAAGAAAGAGGAAGTTTGATTTGACTGTTCACAATACAGAGAATACTTACTGCTTTCAAATCTTGGAATTACCTTGCTAATGCATTTCCTTCGTGCCGATCGATCTCGAAGCAAAAAACTTGGCGCATTGAGATTCGGAGTCTTACCAAATTGACTGTATCCCTCTAATTCACTTTGCACAGATTCACCCGCACATTCCATGAAATCAACACCCGAAGCTACCCCAAGCTTTGCTAATCGTTTACGACAACGTTCTCCTACGAAATTCTTGTCGCATTTCATCCCTCTGATCAAACAGTATCAACCACACAGTCACACGCGAGACATTGGCAAACATGAGCGATTTCAGGAAGCGAGGTTACTTTGTTTGCTTAGCCAAAAGCAGTGTCATGCACCAACCTTTCAATGGAACGCATACGAAAAAGGGTATTGGAGCCTGCGAAGGTCAATGGAGGTGACACGGGGCTGAGCCCGCAACCGAACGCCTGCCGAGGAATTGCGTATCGCCATAGGTTGTAGCAATCGCTACTGTTCAGGACTAACAAAGAACAAAACGAAGTTTTCCGACTTTCTCCGGCAGCTTTCGACGCCCCCACCGTAGCGGCTGCTGTCTGACCTGCTACTGCGGGCAGGATCGTAACTCGTTCTTTGAGTGCTTTCGACGCCTCATAAAAAGTCCAGAAAAAACGAATGAAGAACTGGTCTGGCTTCACACTCGCTAAGTTCGGAAGTCTCATTCATGGAACCTCCTTCGTCGTTACATCATTACCCAGAGACCTCCAGCACACGCAAGGAAGGTATACGATTTCATTGCCGCTCTTCCTTTGCATTCCGCAACGACATATTAGTAAGTGGGAGAAACGTGTCGCGTCGAGAGAGATCTGTGTCATTCATTTTGTTTCCATGGAACATATCGAAAGCAAGCAGGAGAAAAAATTTTGTCGATTATATTACCGCGAAGCCGACAATAGCTTTCGTTGTGCACAAAGGACTTCCATTGTGTAACACAGGATCGTTGGCAGCGAAAACTACATCAACGACGGGAAATTCTAGAGGATCGTTCTTTCAACTGACTAGCGAGCTACAAGTAGCGAGTTAAGTACAAATGCATAAGGGTCAGATGGCAGCAGGTGAACACTACAAGGCTTTAAGCTGCAGTTACCGAGAGGGGTGGATAAAAGATGCCGGAGAATACATACATAGACATAGACAAAGATAGACCTTGGCTAGAATAGGAATAAATTACGATCTAAATTCTTATTATAAATTTCTCCTGTGATCCTACGATCATAGCGACGGATATGTATAAGGACCGGTTTTTGTTCAGCCTAACCAGGCAATAAGGCAAGCAAAGTTCCCGTCCCTGTTTTAGAGAATTCAATTGCCACTTTTAGTAAAATACAATTTAAACGCCCTATTTCTAACTATTTATGCTGAACCCATTCTCATTTATATTATATAACATGTCCTTAATACATGTGGTATTTCACTGCAGCCATTTTTTCACGTTAAAATGTAGATACATTTGCACGGTTATATAACAAGTCCGTACCTAGTGTGTGTATATGCGAGCTAGCGAATCACCGAGGAAGTAATGCTAGAGACTGTGATTGATGGAATTCCTGGTGCGAACCTCGCAGAGCACACGCGAATTGATGTTGTACTACGGCCTGCTTATTTCTTAGTAAAGTTGAACTTTACTAAACGACGAGATCTTTACATCTGTATTTTGTAGTGATACTTTTCTAATGGCACAATAAAAGGTTTCATTCACTCGTAAAAGAATAACCCTTTATAGACTAAGTGATTTAGATCGCTATTTACTGTCTTAATAAATAGTAATTTAACTTTTTGTAAGCATCACCCTATGTTAACCAATTACAATCAATAGGGCCACCTTTGAAACATGTTTTCAATTTCTCCCATGTACTAACAACATACATGTATCCCGTGTATTAACAAAGCAACTGCTCTATCCTAAATGTTTTTCTACTTTTATTTTCTCTATTTTTTTATCTATATTTCTTGTACACGCGTAGTGCGAAATTTCAGGTGTACTGAAAACTGAATACCTACAAACCAACATACTCAACAAAATTTGTGTACTAGGCTAATAAGCTCATTCCGAAGTTTAACCAAATGCTTTGTCCGACTTACCAGAACTTTAAAGCTTTACGGAACGACTGCCTTCTATACGTTTTTATCTCCGTATTATGGCCACTTTTAAATCAGCTTATGGTTGAAACCATTGCATATATATATATATATATATAAGCAATTTTTCAGTCATATATATATATATATATATGACTTGTGCCGGCTACTTAGTTAATAGATCCAAAACATGAATTACAAACTTTTATACTTTTAATTTAATCTTTAGAATCTTCTAACAATTCAGTTTCTTCAAATTTTCCAACGCGTATTTATCTGCTAGAAACCTCAAATGCGGCGCTGAAATTTACGCAACCGAAATAAATCAGTACTGGACGTGGCCTGAACTACGACCACAAGCCTCATACCGAGCTAAGCGCAGTAATGTCAGTCAGCTAACTTTGGCGTCTTACGTCTATCCTTCGTTATTTTTCCTTGTTTGTGTTACATGGAGACCCCCTGCCTACACAGTAATCCCCTTTCTCTTCGAAGTGACAATTGGTAGGTGTCGTCTTACTTCTGTCTCCTATACTTGTTCTATTTTCCTTGCAACTTGCCGCCGCTAGAGGCTTCTTTTTACTATCTATTTCGAACGGCGTCTGACCCTTTTCGTCCTATTCGTGGGTGTTCTACGTACTGTGACGACTTTCCACTTTGCTCCCGTAATCTCGGCTCTGTCCATTTTTCTTTTCTGTGAGCTCGCCCTCATCCTGACCCTTCCTGCTCTCACTTCAGACTGGTTCAGTCTCTTTTTGCTCACGCTTTGAACGCACTGACGCCCTGTCCAGCCTGATTCAGGGACGTCCTACCAAAACGCGGGTATTTTGTGCGTTTCCCTTCCATTTGCGCTGCTTTCCTGCATGGAACGGATTGCTTCTCCAATATTTGAACAGGAATTGAGCCCATCAATACCATGAGGCCTCGTCGACTGTGCCTATCCTACTCTAGTCAGAACACTACCCCGTATCCTTTAGCACAAACCTCTGAAGCGGCACGAGCTGGTCCGAGACTGTAAGAGCACGGCGTATAAAGCCCTTCATGACAACACAATGGCCACAACAAAAATGGTGAATAGTGATTGGCTGGCAGGATGATGACTCTGGGTGAGCTCATGGCAATATGGTAGCCAAATTAGCATCGATCCGTGCATCGCATTCAAAAAGCGAACGATCAAACTGGACCACACGAGTTCGTAGAAACAGACTTTTGACATGAGAACAGCATCCGCATCTTATTAAAATGTGGAGCGTCAAAAGAAATAAGGTAAGATAAAGTACAGTCTTGTCTATTATTAATACTACTCCCAACAACTGACACAGCAGTGTAATACTACTTATTTTGCCTACTTTTATTTGTCACTACTACCACTCCTAAATGGCTACCTAAGACGTGACGAAGACAACTAAAACGTCTATCAATGTGAAGGCAAAGTTAAGCGACAAACAGTCGAGACAGTTCTGAGCACTTATGGATCATGACTCGCGAGTTGAATAGGAGCTATCACTGACTGAAAGTTCTTCAATTCTGTCGTTCTTCACAGCTTGACGAGACCTGGAGTTAAATAGGAATCATGCAAAAAAATGCATGTGTTCAAAATACAATAACGATACGAGTGATATAATTTCATATTTAGATTTTTATCTCAATATCAATAATTTTTAAGACAAGTGTATTTATTCCATCCAATAACGATCCTGAAGATAATAATTCTCGAGAGAATATGCCTCGGAGCGCTGTGTCCCATACAAGAACCTGCGCAAGGAATAATTATAAAGACACCGAATTTGACTGTTTGTACAGGTTAAAGGCAAAAGGTTCTGTTTTAGCAGAGAAGCGTTTTCCTTTAAAGCAAGATCCAATGTGAGAACATTAAAAACATGTTTTTACAAAACAGGCAACTTTTAGATTAAGTAGATACTAGAGGTTTTGTGCTACCCAGCACTTCAAAAACGCAGAATTCTTTTAAAGAGATCGCCTTATTTATTTACTTCTTTCACATACAAAGTATTCGTGTTTTCAGTTAGACCAGTTCAGCCTACTCTAGGTTATTCTATCGAAGCATCTGAAATTTGTGCTGCATATTAAAGCTGATGAGCAGACCATCTCAGTTGCACGTAAATTGAAGTCAAGGGCTGGGGTGACAACTGTAGAAAAGCCAAGCTGGTTATTGGTGAGGTTTGCTAACGGAACTGAAATTATACAGAAAAGAGATTTTTAGATCGATCGCGCAACCCTACGTTTTCATTGAGTCAACTACAGGCCGTGAGAGAGACTTAACAGCAGTACTATGAATCAAAGTATACAATTCTAAATCATCGACTGAACTGAAAAATTACTCTATCCAGAAGGTAATTTAGTCTAATGCAAAGATCAGAGCGAGATTCCACGTATGAACCCTGAAGCGAAAATCGTTCAGATACTCGTATACTGACTGTAATCGCTTAAATCGTCGTGATGTAAAAACTTAATTACATTACGATTTAATTAACAAACTGCAATACAGTTAAGCCTCTTTGTGACGCACTTTGTGAGAGGTCAGGTAGACTAAACTACCACTGTGATCTATACTATTTAAGTCCAGAAATATTCAAAAAGTTACCCGACCAGTGCCATGCAAAACGAAATAACCGAACCTTTCTTGGAAGGGGGGTATTTCTCTATTAGATCCATGCTCCGTAGTCGATGCCCTTTGAACGTTCAGGATGCCTGTAGAGGTTAAGCTCTATATTCTGTTTGCCGCGAATAGGCCTCTTCAGTCCATGAAAATGGCTAATATGAAATGGGTTTAAACGTGAAAGGCAGGGCGCTTAAAATAATGCGCTTGAAATCACCTGAGCGGTAGCTTTAGCATTTTACTTTGAATTTACTGCGCTATTATATCATGCTCGTGAGGTTTTATGTTGCCATCGGATTGCTACACTTTTGCTTCCGATTACAATTCAATGCCTTTGTCGAATATATACAAGAATTACCCACAAAAAGCTCTAGAAGGTTTTGAGGTCAACTCGTGACAAAAGAATTTATTTTTTGTAAATTTCAGCTCTATCAACCTCTGTCACTGTTCTGCAATATTTATAGGGTAGAGACTAAATTCAACCGTCAGCCACATCAAAGTCCAAGCTTTAGATTGCTTGAAGGCTCCGGTGTTAGCCCTGCCAATTAAAAACAGTTTTGAGTTTTCACTGAACGAATCTTGGTAATGCTAGCACCAACAAGAAATAAAGACTCAGACAGTATTCACTGATAATATTTTGTTTACTAGTAACGGTACTTTAAAGATTATTACAGTGTAAAGACCTCTCATGCTTCCCAGGCCGGTTTAATGACTTTCAGACCGCATATTCACAGTAAGCAATATCTGTCTATATCGATAGAACATATTTTGAGAAAATGTTCTTTTTACCAAGAGCTCTTTCTGATTATCCTCTTAACTGTTGTCAAAATGCCCCTAAATTTGCTGTCTCGGCTGTGATTCGTGATCAAAATTAGACGCGAACATTCCATTGATGGCTCATAGAACGGTTATTATATATTTTGAGAGTATTATTTTCTTTAGGGAACAACAAGAAAACATGTTACATATTCTCAGTCAAATATCTACTTTGATCCTTGTCGATCTTCGTCGATACAACGTTATGACTATTTACTACAAGGTATAGCAAAGCCTCTTGGGTCAAGCTTTTGCAACAGTCCCTAAGCAAGTAAATAAATCACAAGTAAATATTTTGCTTTAATAATATAACTAGCTGTTCTTTAATTCACATCGGTAATCATTAGGAAGTTTGCATGAGATAAGTTTATGTATAACTGTAGATCCGCGTTCTTAGCATGTCTCCTTTCTTACTATGCTCCAAATGTTCGCATAGCAAGTATATTTAAATATATCATAAAATAGCTATAACAGACAAAAGTATTCCTTATTTAATCTTTACTATTGTTTTTGAAAAATTTCACAAAACAGAAGACCCCGTAAAATCGTTTAAGGGTTGTTTTCCTCATTGACCACGCAACAGGTCAGCAAAAAAGACTAGAAGCAGCTTTAAATTTTGTCAAAAGATTTGTCATTCGGTACGTTTTCAACAACGTCTAAGAAGTTGTGTATAAGTACCCCGTAGGTAACATCGAGGGCACATAAGAAACACAGAGTTACATGCAAATTCAAATAGAAGTTCGGAATAACTTTAATTGTATTAGCTCCGACTATTACTAGAGGTAGAAATGCAGGTCATTGAATAAAATGGTTCGTATTTATCCAAGAAATCATAATATCTATTAAGCTAATTCACCAGGCCCATCTTTTTCATATTCATTATTATTATTCATATTTTTCAAATATAGAAATAAAGTAAGCTTGTAAATGGGCTTTCTATATTGACAAAAGCAGAACGAGAACGGTAACACAGCTCCGTACTAATATGTAATTAAGCTAAGTAGTGAATACGTATGGCTCTTCCTCAGCATGTTCCTTCAAGTCTTACCCTGCGATTTTTTTACATTATAGTTGTAGGAGATTTTGAAATCTTTTAAGCGGTTATGTTTAGTGAAGTTTCAGTTTCTTATTTTGCGCTCTAGATCAAGCTAGCGACTGTGTAAGCTATAATAATAATTTTAATATTACTGTTACTGTTCACAATTATTGCAGATACATCTGAAAAATAATAATGTAATAAAAATAATAACGTTAAATAATAATAAATAATGTTAAAAAATAATAAACGTTGCTTACCAAGTATATATTCTTCTAAATTACGTCAAATCAAATGACCAATTCACAATTTTTGTTAGGAAAAAGCACGGACAGACCGACGAGTCCAAGTTACAAACAGGAGTTTTGGTGAGTTCGGAATTTCTAGTGAACTGCTTGACAAAGCTCTAAAAAGGTTCAATAATCAAATAAATGTATTCTGAGGCCTACTATCAGAACTGCAATTTGATAGAGCTTAGATTTTTTAAAAAAATATTTGAAAATATATCTTTTAAAAAGATATTAATTGCACAAGGAAATTATCGTATGTAGATTGCAGTACAGTACTATTACAGAACTGCAATTTGATAGGACTTAGATTTTTTTAAAAAATATTGAAAAATATATCTTTTAAGAAAGATATTAATTGCACAAGGAAATTATCGTATGTAGAGTATAATACAGTACTTTTACAGAACTGTCGTTTCTACTTATTTTCAGAAGGTAGTTGTACAATCTTTGAGGTAACAGGTATAAAAACACTTAAAGCATGCGCTACAATATGATTCGCTATAATACAATTAAAGTAATATTTACAGAATGCACATGGTTTGAAAAACATAACATCCGACTAAAGCGGGCAAACCTAGGGAGGAAAGAAAAAGTAAGGGGGAGGTAAAAATTATTGAAGAGAAGCGAAAATTTTGCAGGTAAAAGACAAAACTGGGTGACAGACTGGCTAAATTACACCAGGATGTAACTTGTTTAGGAAACACGGCTGACAAGCAAAACAACACACTGCTGACATTCAAAAAGGCATTGATGGGTCCAAAAAAGTTCATTAAAATATTTAGTAGTCAAATCAAAGAGAAGGGTATGTAAAATGTTTACAAAAGGATTTCCCACGAAATATAGCCGAAGACTTTATGAGGACTTAGGTAGGTTGCTTGGAGGTTTGTACATTTGACCTTAGGTAGGAGCTGAAAGAAACAGCCAAAACGCAGAGGAAGGAGAGGCAAGAAAACATAGTTTATTAATAAAATTTGAAACGACAAACGAACGTTAATTAGCTTAGGTAGGCTGGGTACAGTCAGAGGTTTAGTGGCAGCGTTTAAGGTCAGTACAAAATAACCTAAACGGAAAAAAGGCGTGATTATCTACTACCTTCCGAACAATATGAACATGCAGGTTACCGGAAGAATAATTAATCCACTAGGGAAGGCAATTTCCATATAGAGCATAAGAAAAGACGGAGACCAGCTTAGGAAGCGGCAAAAAGGAAAACCTGTGCAAAAGAAGCCATTGGCCCAGGATTCATTAAAAAAGTCCTTTTCATCAGGCAAAAATAAAGCGCCATAGCGAGGAAGCCCCGCTACACAGCAAATAAGCGGGTCGAGCAGCATATAAGCCTTCCCACACCATGATGCCCAAAACAAGTTCCGTTGGTGATTTTCGAGGGGCCTTTCCATTCATGCCAATAAGACGCGGTTGAATGTAGAGGTTTGTGTTGATATAAATAGGCAGTAGAGCACTCCAGTGTGAGTTGCGGCTTTACATTTCCCGGCCAAAAATATCGACGGTACGCAAATAGTTTCACATCTTTTTAAACTTATGCGTAGAAATATGCTACGCCCCTTAATTTCCAAACAAGACCGGTGGCCTCAAGTTTTAGTCCGGCAAGGATTATTGTTCAGTTTCACATTTTGCTCCTTTTACCCATTACCCGCTTTGCGGATCTACAAAAAAAGAAGATGTGACTCTCAAAGCCTTCAATTTAAAAATACGGCTCTCATTCAACGGACAAGATCGGTGCACATCTCCACATCACTTTTTTAATAAAATTACGTAAATTGTCTCGAGCTCTATGAGCGGACGAAACAACCATTATAACCAACGCCTTCACCATTAGCTTAATGGGCACAACTATTCCAAGAAACGTATAGTTTATGTATAAATTTTTTTGAATAACATTCCGTAAACCTAGATAGTACGAATTTTGTATAGGTCTATCATGATCTCCCTTTCTTGAGTTGGACTTTATTATTAAGTCTTGTTTGTGTGAGTGTACAGTGAGTGTGATGACGATAGGTTGTACGCTTGTAACGGGCGGGCCGTAAGTGGACTATGTGTGCCTGTGTGTGTGTATATATATAGACAAGTAAAAGCGACAATAGATTGCCTAATCGTCAACGGCGAACGCTGCCCTGTCGCGTATTCTCGTCTCGGACAGCAACAGCCGTGCATGTTGTTCTAGCAAATGCGTTCTAGAGTGACGGGTTTGTTTTACCTATAAAGTTCCCATTCTGTTTTCCGTTTTTTCTCACTTATCGGATGCCCTATTCTGGTTTGGCGTGGTCAAATCGAGTGGAAATAGTTGCAGACCGACAACGACGAAGTTGGACGGCCCGTTGTGCATTCAGACGCTATAAATCGTGCTTTGTTTTGAGGTAGGCGGAACAAGTGTGTCGGACGACGGGATCAGAAAGAAGCTGACTAGATCAGACCTTCGGTGAGGGTTCTGTCGAGTTTGCTTGTGAAAAACGTGTTTATTATAAAGTCCAACTCAAGAAAGGGAGAGCTAATAAAGCAATGGAGGGAACTAAAACATGTTGCCATGACCCGTATGACTAAAAAACTTAAATTATTGTCACAATATTATGACCGGCTGTGGAGGTGCCTTTAATAATTCAGCTATTGCAGTGGAATCTAGTGCAGTTATGCCTGCTAAGTTTAACTCTATACCATTTTACTTGACGCACAGCATATTAATGAGAATTTCTAGTATTGAGCTAATTAAATCGCTGCATGCAGAAACTTTCGTCTTCTCACTTGATATATTACATCTTGAAACCTTTTGAGTCAATTTTATTTGTGATCATTTTGTTTCATTTTATTTAGCTAATCAGTCGCGCATCACCAAGATCAAGTAATTTTCTTTTAGGCGAATCATGTGTTACGGGAAGTTATTTTGGTAGTTAAAATTAATGCGAGTAACACAAACTATCACACTTGAATGAGCATTTGATCGCTTTTTTGGGTGTATCAAAATTGAATGGTGCCACATTCTAGAAAAGTCTCTAATAGTAGCGTGAATTTTTTCACTGTCAATGAAAGATAACGCGCCTAGTACGCCAGTAAAGGCAACAAAAACAGGATGCTGGTCGGGACCTGAGATATATATCATAACATGCAGATGATATAAAATTTTCTCGCTGCTCATTAGAACAGTAATAACTCATGAGCCATATCCCTGCTGTCTAGCGTGTATCTGCGCTATAACTCCATAACTCCAAAAAAGGCATCTCCAAGAAAATTGAACAGCGCGCAGAATGACTAGAGGTGGCTTTGATTCGAAAAGGGACTGTGCAAAAAAACTGTGCCAACTCAAATATGTCTTCTACTGAGATTCTGCAGCTTCTGTCATTTCTTTTAAATACGCGACAAGCTAGCTGACTTTGAACTGTCATTTTCATCAGTCTAGCTCGGTGGCTTTGTGTACCTTGCAACCGGAGCAGACACATAAAAGTACGGGTTCTATCTCCGCCCTTGCACATTTACAGTTATGGGATCCGTTTTATGAAATTATGCAAAAGCGTTACCGTGGACGTTAAATGTTGGCTGATGGTCAGCCTTAAGAATATTATTACATCGTATCCATAAAAACTTAGTTGCGTTCGAGTGCCCCCTATGTAGCAGTTGAAAGTATTCTAGAGCGTAGGAAAGACACAGAATTACATGCAGCATTAGATAGTTGTTTAGAATAACTTTGATGGTACTAGATTGGCATATCAATAGGAACAAAAATGCAGCTCATTGTATTAAGTGGTTCGCAAAATGTGGTTCATCCAAAAAATCATGTTGGTAAAGATAATTCCCCAAGACCAAACATTTTTTGATATATTGTAAATGTTGAAACATAATTCTACAAATTGAGAAGGAAATACTGGCAAAACAGCAATAGATACGCATTAGAGCCAAACAGTAATACGTATGACTCTTAGCATCTTTTTTTTAAACGTACTGTGCCATTTTTAGATAGCTCTTGTCGTAGCTATTAGACGTTCACGAATTTCAAGCCGCTACTTTTAACGAACTTTGAGGACTTGTATGTTCTACATTCTAGATTAAACTTACCATTTTGTATGTTCTGCTATAATTAAGAAATGAATATCATCACCGTCTTGATAATTACTGATAGAAGATCAAAAGCAAAAAAAACTGAAACGATGGTTTGGAATTTATGAAAATAAATATACTTTGGTGTATTTTCATTCTTTAATTCGAACTTAACTGGAAGCACTTTTAGCTAGTTTGATATTACCTATGATATTTTTTATAAAAGAGCCATTAAAGGATACATTAAAGGGCAAGTTAAAGGACAAACGGATGCATAATATTTTTGTAACTTAGTTAGAGTCTTCTACTTTCTTTTTAAATTTTTATACCATACAGACTTGTCAACTAAAAAGTGAATTGTTTTGATTAGAATTTATATAATACGGGTGAACTGTTTCCAAGGGTCGACGACTTCGTTACACAACTTGAGATTAATTTTAATAGTATCCTTTCTAATGTTATGTTCCAGTAGATAAACGGCCATAGAGACCGGCTATACTGGCTTTTACATCAAACCGTAGACAAGTTTGGGAGCTATCTAACACATCATCGAATTGCTATTCAAAAATATTTGTTTCTTATAAGGTGATTAGGTTCGCTCTGTTGGCACCACACGTAATCATTGATGTCAGTCTCAATCTTGGCAATATTTGAATATTGGCACATATGATAAAATTATGTTTTTAGTTAGTTGCCTGACTAATACG
Organism: Tropilaelaps mercedesae; assembly: GCA_002081605.1. NCBI lineage: Eukaryota > Metazoa > Arthropoda > Arachnida > Mesostigmata > Laelapidae > Tropilaelaps > Tropilaelaps mercedesae. The sequence continues at coordinate 4,143 of MNPL01009415.1, read as the reverse complement.
TTCAGCCGTATTAATGTTATTCTAAAATTGAAAGAACACCACATTCTTTGATGATCAAAATATCTTGCGTAACGTTCGTAATAAAAAAGTAAAATATACCTATAGCATTATTTTCGTAACTGCGGGTAACTTTGGGAGGCCTATATATATATATATATGCAAATAAAACCCTAAATGTAATTTTTTCATATTTAGAATATGCTTCGATTACACCACTACCAGGTAATACCTTAGGACAATGAAAGCCTCAACGAATGTTTCCAATAAATAATTTCCGATCTTGTTGCACATGTTTTTTACTTATCATGTTGAACACTTCGCAGTTCTACTTAATGTTGAATAAAGGTATGACAAAAGACTGCGATCCATTTTCATTATACTATATATAACGTAATATATGTCAGCTTGCCGTTGTTGAATCAAAATCAGATTTCCTCTAAATTATGCTAAACAACTGAGATGTTTGCAATTTTGATACAAAACGAATCAGCATAACAGTTTAGGTACTCCGCCTATCTTGGCAATGTTAAATCGGCTAAATTTTCTAAAGTTTATAACCATTTAATTGCTAATTTAACCATATTGTGCAACATATTGATTGACCGTATTTCGTAACAATTAATGCTAAAAATTTTCATGTATTTTTTTATACTTTTTGCCTTCAAAAATGGTAAGTATACAGGATGGTATAGCGTGATGAATCCAAACAAAATTACACGTTTGCCTAATCGTTATATAAAACTCGAGATGTCTATAGTAAAATAGAGTAGATGGTTATAACTATGATCAAATTAGGTTTTTCTGCTTATCAATTAAATCTCCTGAATTGAGCGAGTAGGGCATCAGCTTTATCTGATGCTCTCTGCAGTCGCTTGACCTCACGGTGATACTTGCGTAGCGAGCGCAAGCAATGCAGAACGTAGATAACAAGTGACGCACACACGGTAGCGAGCAGCATTGCGCGTCTCAGCCTGCATTCATACGATGAGCAAAGGTTAACGAAATGCACACACTTGTATATATGTTCAATATTAGTCACTAAACACATTTAGCATTCTCGTCGACAAGTAGGCTAGAAGCTTCTCACGATTAAATAACGTTGTGCTAGACTTAAAAATTGGAGCTAACAAAAACGACGTTGATGAATACAAAGAGTGCTTCAAAAACATCGAATTAGGGATTTAACAACAATGATATCGTGTGCTCAAGATATTTCACTTTTTTTAGTTCAAAGCTGACGTGCCTGAGATGTACTTAAATATGTTCAATTAAATAAAACTTCTCATTTATTTCGACAAATGATTGGCTATAGACACATTTGAAAAATTCCGATCTTAATCTTATTCAGAATGGCTACGTGTTGTTGGTTCACTCAACCACGATGCACGGACAGAGAAAGTGTTATTATTTCGTTCCGTTTTGAGAAGAGTCACAGTAGATATTGTTATCCCGCTGTACGCGCTATTCGTCCTGGTGTTAAATACTAAATATTAAGATCCTTAATGCAGTCGACATAAGGCATTTTAATAAACCTATGCTCGTTAGAACTTTTTAGAAATAAATGGAGTTAATTTTTGTTAGTATCATTATTTCACAATAGTGCGGTTCTATAATATGCCAATGGAAACGCAGTAATCAGCACAAACTGTGTTTCGAAAAAAATTCATAGAGAAAGGGTTCATGATGTTATATTGGATGCCATTTAACCATAAATTTAAACACTTGCTAAGCAACACCAATGTTCATGAACAACGATAAAGATTAGTTGGAGTGCAATTCAATTCGGGGTCAGCTTTGTAACAAACCTAGATACATTAAAGTGCCTCGACCATAATTGTATTCATAACATTTTGTATGAATGCGATTCTGGGAATGCCTTAAGGATGGCGAGCGACGTTGATTGTCCGCGCGTGTAGACCGTGTCGGTAGCAGTATCAGGATAAAGGTAGAATAAGCGTTGACCCTGCCGCTAGTGGCTCACAAAGATTCTAAAAGTTCGTAGCCCAAAGTCAAGATTCTCAAATAATGAATGTCCCGTGAATGCATTTCCAATTCAAGAACACATTTGCAGTAGATCCTCAGGTTTAGAGAAATGTCGCTATGTGCTGGCACAGTTGTCAGATTTCTTTCACTTAACGATTTTTGTTGTTATGAAGGCGGCAGACTTAACCCTGCAGACCCGACGTATTTAAAAGATTCGTCAATTCTAGGTCATCTTGTGTGATTATAATAGTCTTACTATTATATCGGATACCCTCAACTTCGTGCAAACTGATTGGATATAAATGGTCATTAGTGACGATAACATAATAAAAATAATTTTTAGTTAAATTTAAATTTACATGTAAACACTCCCTATCATTGTTATCAATTTATGTTAATATCTGACTTTGATCCCATTGATCTAATTTTCCAATTTTACTGTAAATAAGTGCTTCAAACACTTGTTGTCAGTTAGCGACAATAAAAAGGAATTTACCAAACGGTAAATTTCATAGCTATATTTTTCAGACACTAAATAACAGATTTAACACGCACTCGAAGTAAAAGTTGTCATGAAACATATGGTTTCCAATAGCCATGCTGGTCCACAACGAAATCAACGGCAAGCGGGCAGAATGAGTCAGTTCGCCGACGGTGAGAGACCAGCACATGATAACTGGCAGCGTCACACTCAGCACCAACTCGAATAGATCGCTGTGTACTGTTATTATACAAAAATAGGGACAGGAAAAGGATAATTAAGTTAATATTGTACAATTTAGGTAAAAGCGAAGTTACGTTAGATAGTCATCTTATTAATGTGGTATTAATGTTTTTCAGAACTTGTACAGATTTATTGAGCTCGCTTCGGGTGATTTTGATTTGGCCTGACAAATTTGTCGTTGGCTATGTGTCAAATTTGTCTTAATAAATGCAGAACAATCTGTGACTCTTGGCTGTACGATTCCTCATCAGTTTCGGGTTCGGCCTTTTGGGTGCATCTTACTAAACACGTACTAGGCACATTCTGCGTTACGTTTCGCTAAATTAAGAAGTAGAAAATTACTGAACCTCCCGTCGCGAGCTGTAGATAAGTCGTATTATAATTTGTGCTGTGATGAGCGGAATCATCTATATAGACCTTGCGTATATACAAGCCACTAAAAATACCTGTCATAAATCGCACAATGCTAAGTATTCGATCAATGGTTGCTGAAGAACTATGTCGAACGAATTCTTGAAGACTAGCAGCGTTGTTTTCAAGTGAAGCGCGAAGTTGGGCTCGTTGAGTAGCCAGCAACTCTGTAAAAGATTTTCGGTCCGAAAGGGTAGAGCTATCCTCCAAGAGAACATTCTCGTGCAACAATATTGTTGAAGCGTTCAGAAGAATGTCACGAACGTCACTAGCCACAAGTCTAATTGTCTGCAAAGAATACCACAGCCTTTCTTGTAACATTCATATATATATATATCTGTATTATTATTATATATGTTATCCTGGTGTATCATATATATACATATATATCTGGTGTGAATGGCATATGCTCTGGACACATGCCATTTCTTTTGTACAGAGCTCAATCTTCAAATGATTTATCCCCCGGATGAGGTAAGGACTTTCTTTTGAAGTTTTTTTAGAAATGTTTGTTCGAGGTTTGAATTTCAGTGCGTATAAAAGTGGTAGATCCTTAGCACAAAATATTAACAGGATTATTTCATAAAACCATTTTAGAACAATCGTCAAAATTCACTCATACTGCCCATATACTACTGTGAACTACAAAATAGCACTGTATACAGCATTAAAGAGGCAACGGCGCCAATGATAAAAAACAACAATGATTAAGTAAATTGATCATACGCAAAAGAACAGTTGAACATATACGGAACTCCTTGAACATTTGACACATTTTGATATCAGAAGCATTATACAAGTTATGTAGTGTTTTCATCACAACGAGCTTTTTTGGAACCGTACATCATGTAAATTGAACTATTTTTTATTTTTGAAGCGCACGCCCATTCAAGTAACTGTAAACGCAAAAAGTACATCGAATGGTAGCTCTAATTATAGACCTTTACTATCGAACTGGAATTGACCCTAAAATCTGCTTTGATAAGACGTGAATATATATATATATATATATATATATATATATA
>MNPL01009412.1:5679-36523 GCA_002081605.1 Tropilaelaps mercedesae | reverse complement strand
AATAATAATAATAATAATAATAATAATAATAATAATAATAATAATAATAATAATAATAATAAATGTACCTCTTTGACGTAGATACCGGGCATATAATTAAAAAAACAATATGGTCTTTTAATCGGCCCCTGAAAAAACGATTTTAGGACCGTCTTAGAAGCAATTCGATCAGCTCAAGAAATCAAACTCTTGAAAAGCGTCATAAGGCCAGAAACTAAAGGTTTCTGAGTACGACACATCGTAGAATAATAACAAAAGGTAATACAAGCACATGATAACTCAGCTTTATTCTCCTGTCCATTTTATTAGAAGGCTGGGAATCACAACGGTGTAATACGAGGCAAGGCAGCATTACGATACATAAATATAATGCGTGAAGGTCAAAATGACACGTGTTGGGCATTGTACTCCGAAGAAAAGTTATGATAGTGAGTTAATCCCATTAACAACAGTATCTAGTTACTAAACATCGTTTATTACAAGTGTATTAATAAAACAAATAATGGTTAATAAATGTAGTGCAAATATTGTAAAGAAAGTATTACGACTATACAATGAAAATTTTATTTTTGTGAACTTTAGCGCTACAAATTGTTAACCTGGGCTAAAGCCAACAAAAAATAAAGGTATTGTCATTCTACACATGCGAATTTCACGAAGCTTCTACGTTGTAAGCCGAGGTTAGTGTGTTACGGCAAATAGGTAGATAATGAATAAACATCCATTAACCAGTCACAGTAGCGATTTTCGGGAGAAGATAATATTGAAAAAAGTGAAACGGTACCTATGATGGAATTCCTGTAGTTGCACTGAATACCATCTATCACACAAACGCAAATAGACTATGGGTTCTTAGGGTCGTTATAATTGAGCTAACAATGGCATTGTCATAACACCCATTGTCTATCACATTCGCAAGAGAGTCAATAGTTGCCACATTTCATTCAGGCTTTCGTTCATTCAGCTATTTTGAGGTTACATCGGAAGCTATACACTGTAGTGCCACACTGTTCCTTGGACGAATGTGTATACAATCATTGAGAGTAAAGCTTCTCGAGATCGGCGCATATGGACGCCACAATACAAAATGCTCTCGACAGCGCGGAGCTTGTGGAGAGTTATGGTTAAGTCACTTCCAGTGCGTGCCGCTAACAACTATCAAACGTTTGCATGCAAATCTATGCAAACTTGGTCTGGTTGCAGTCGGGTTCCGTACCTATCGGCGAACTCTTCTCTGCTGCGTATACTTTTACTCGGTCTCTGGTTACCCACAGCATGCCAACAAGTACAAAGAAGAGCAAGACATTATTTACCCCCGTATACCATTGAAGGAATATCGGCCACTCGTCGACAATTGGCGGTATGAAATATGACGACACGGCCACGCCAAGAGAGCCTGCGATCTGAAACACGCGCACGGATAGGTTTCATGGTTACAATCAATACACTCAATGGGTACACACAACATAAAATAGTTTCTGAATCAGTACTGATTAAATTTTTGCATGTATTTCGGTAGTCTGCATGCATCTACGGAAGATATCCCCTATTTATATAAAAAATTATCCCTGGTACTTGTTCATTGACGTTCGTTCTCGTGGCCATAATTGGTTCGTTCTCGAAAATATCGCTAGACCGGTGGGACCCATACGTATTGCAACGAACTCTACAATAAGGTAGCCCTAATGGAACGTGAGCAACGGCACTTATATCCGCGCCTCATATTTCCCAAACGTCCTAAAAACGCTATTCCGTTATCGTGGCGCTTAGAAGGCCTTAGCATAACTAAACCTTCTCGTGAGGGTTTCCTTCTCGTCTATGAGACGCTACTATTGCTGGTTTCACGCAGGTCTCAGGAAAACGCAGAAATCTTGCGGCCGATCTATTTATCGCGAACGAGCTGCTTTCGATTAGAAAGAGGTAGTGCGTGCGTGCGTGCGTTTGCATTTAAAATGCCAGTATGTAAAGCTCCGTCGGTGTCCTTTCTACTCATTGGCTTCGTCAACAGCTCTAATCGCAGCGCTACAACGTTTGCGATAATCCACTTCTTTCCTGAATCTAGCAAGCAATCTGGCACCTACCATTCGCGTGAGACTCACTTCTTTGGAAAATTCGATTACCCAAGTTTGTCAGTAACAGCACGAGAGGCAGTTATTTAATAAGTGAAGATTTCACGATAAAACAAATGCATAAGAGCGGGCACATAAAAAAGCTGAGAGTAGTTAGTGACCATTGTGTTGTTTGATGTAAAAATTATATTGCAATAAAGCAATTCATTTTCCATGTGCGATATCTATGATTATTGTGCTTGTAAATGTCTATATTAATATTTTTTATGACTATATTTTTGTACGCTATTACTTCTATAATTACGAAAGCGCTGTAAAATATGCCTCTCCGCTACACAATGTATCAAATTCTAAAAGCAGTAGTCTGAGCTTGCCTTGGCCTTGTGCTTGCAAATAGCTATTTCCTCATGCTACTATATAAAGACAAAATCTAATTAGTTAGGGAACTAAATCTTCTATTATGCTACGCTGCTACGCTATGCCGTTATACGACGGCGCCGATGCTAACGAGGATACATAAGACAGCGACGGACTTCTCTTGCGATAAAGAAACACTTATTGCAAAAATATAGGGTGACAAACGAGGTTGGATTTCTCTATTCTAACTAATGCCAGGCTCAAGTCACTTAACGGAGAGTAGGTTGAATTTTAACATTCGATCTCATAGAATTGTATTTTTAGTCCGAATTATTCATCATCATCATCATTTACTGTTATAAGCCCCTAACATATAAACGTTTCAGTGAATCAACACCGCGTGCTAATCAAATGCGTTGGTGTATTTGACAGTACAAATGTCTAGAAATCTTATATAACATGCAGGGGCCTAGATGGTTGAAATACCGGTACATGATAGCAAAGGGCGGATTACATAGAACGAGTTCGGTGAACGTACATTGATCTTTCATGAAGACGATCTATATATGGAGATAGAGGACAACTTTATCTGGAAATAAACAAAGAAATGACCCGCATGGGCTGGCTACTTACAAAATTTCCTTATAAAATCACAACGAACTGGCTGTTTATAGCGTTTGATCTCTACCCTAGTGTACACAATTAGATAACGAACCGAAATAGCGCTGAGATGAAAATGCCTGACGACGAAATAATCGAAGGCGTGGCCACTAGCTGCTCCGTATAACGACGATAGGCCTAGTCCGAAAATGGCAGTTCCTATACAGGTACACAGACCACTTCCGCTAAATGCAATCAACATAACTACAAAGAACGATAAGATAGTAAAATACATGTTTACTATGCTACTGGGTCAATTTGTTTGGTGACTGTGAATGATGGTTAGGCCTACCGTAAAATTCTTCCTTAGGAACGATAACTTATGCCTTTGTAACTTATGACATGAAAATGACATACACTGTTGGCTCATTTGCTCGTCTGTGTCTGCCATTTCTAGGAGATCGGTCGCAGGTTCACTTCCAGATCTGAATATGAATTGCAACGACGCACTTACAAATACAATTAATAACACTTGAACAATACAGTCTCTACCTAGTTAACTTTATGCCGTTAAGAACAGGAGCCTTGCCACGATATGCGCATACGCACAATGCCATCATTTTAGAATTAGCGTCATTACCCGAGGAAACGATGAGCAAAATGTGTGAGATCCATAACAATGTCTCAAGATTGAAATAGATAGCCGTAAAAATTGACACAACTCGGCCTCCCGTGAATGTTGTCCAGAACAGTGCAGACAGGTACGCAGCCTCCGATTTAGAGAACTGGAGCGACGGACTCTTCACAGCGTACACCGACAGCAGCGCTGCAATCGATAATAGCAGAGCATGCACGAATCAACGGAGATAATTTAGTTCAGATTAGCTCGAAGCAGTTTCACCAACCGATGAGAATCGACTGAGTATCTTGTCCGGAGTCCCGAAGAGATTATTTAAGTAACATTTTTGTGTAAACAACGTGCAGCAGCATGGTAAGCAAAAGCAGCTAGCTTGGAGAAGCAATATTTTTCTATATTTGTGCACGATAGCAGCTAAATGCTTGTAACATGCTTTGGTTTCAACCGGCCAGACGGCTGAATTGTGTGGCTGACACTGCCGCGTTTACCGGTAAATTTGAATGAGTTGGCATCGCACGTACAGTGTTTCAATGAAGACATGCATATTTTGAATCTATTATCATATTTTCAGTCCTTCGGGATCATAGCAGTATCTTTTTACTGACATCGTGAAAGGCTATAAATCATTTCGACAAAATAAATATTAAGGATGAACCGAGGAGATGTAAATTCTGTTACTAACCGCTGAAGATGACCTCGGTGTTGACGTAAATTAGGAGATAGATAAAGAGTAACGAAACGAGAATAATCTCAAAAGTTCGCTGTGACGTGTCGGTATTACCATCCTCCCGTTTTTCCTTTTCGATGTTAGATGGGTCAATACAGAACACACACACCATCGACACAAGTATCAAGCCAAATACGGCGCCGAAAATCACGTAGGGAATCCAAAGGCGTGTTTCCTGCTTGCAGTAGTTTACGACATTAATAACAACAAACAATTGAGAAGCTAAATAAATTCTCTTTTACGCTTGGGTTCGGCATTGAGGAAATTAAGATCGTCGATTCATTTTATAGACCTGATTTCAAAATATGGTTAAAACATATTAGGAAACAAATTTATGGTATTTACATGTGCACGTGTGTGTGAACGCAAGTTCTGAGTACTCTTAAAGCAGAGTGATCACTAAAAAATCTGTTAAATTGTGAAGATCTACCTCGACAGCTAAGTCATTTTCCGCTTTCACGCTATGGCTCGGGGCCACCACAAATGGGGCCACCATAGTACCAACGCCGAAAGCCGTTTGGAACACCTAAAGAGCCGATGCATTTTTGTCTTTCCATATATTTACCAGTGGTACCTGGACAGTATAAATCCATGGAAATAAAGGTGTGGCTCTTAGTGTGTATTCGTCTGTGTTCGTAGAGATAGTTAATGTCGAGTAATTTACCCAACCCGTCCGTGTGCCAGCCGTACTCCATACGATCTAACGAAAACGGTGAAAATAGCCTCATCTAGTTAAAGTGTGTAGAATAGATATGTTAAAGATTTACCTCGATGACCGAATTATCTTCCGCTCTAACGCTAAGGAACGGCGCGGCCATGAATGGTGCCATCATAGCACCAACGCCGAAAGCCGTATGGAACGCCTGAAGAGCCGATGCACTTTTGTCTTTCCATATTCTCACCAGTCGTACCTGCGAGCCTTCAAAAGTACCATTTTTAGACACTTGTCAAAACTTATTCGGCACTACCCTACTTCACACGCAATTTTAGTTCTTTGTTGTTTCGAAGCAACCCCGAGTATCATATCTCAAGCATATTTATTTTTATGTTGTTTAAAAGTTTACTTCACCATATGCTCACTCCATATTCACCATACGAAAAATAGCTGCGACCAATACAATTTGCATACCCACGAAATCAGAAGGCATCGTCTTGAGAACAAGTGATGGTATGAAATTTTAATACCATGCAGTGCTTTCGACCAGCCGGATATATACACATATATTAAGAAGTTTATTTAGCAAGTATATATATATATAAAAAATTCGTCGCTGGCTCGTACTTGATCCTTTACCATAGAACCCACGTCGGAGTCAGCACTGAGCATCATTGGGAGCTCCAGTGTACGCCTCTTACCAAAAATTCGTAATTCCACGTGGCTTACGTGGCTTAGTGACAACGAATATACATTTAATTTGGAAAAAAAACAAGGGTTAATGCCTACAGATAAGAATATTTTTACTACTAAGAAAAATAACTTCGAAGGAAACTGTTCCCACTATATCTAAAGCAATCTGAACAAGTTCATTTACCGATCCTGAAGATGCCGCCCGCAGCGCCAGATATGAACGCTGAAGCGTGCAGCGAACTCGAACCGCCAAATTCCACCAACAAGGGAAAACTCATCGCAGTTGTCCCCGATAACACCAGCATTATTATTAACATTATCTGATCATTCATTATAGTGAAGAAATATCCACCTGAAAATGCGAAGTCAGAATAGCAAACTTGAGAATCATGAAGCAAACATCGATAAACGGACTATGTAATAGTGAGATTCTTATATTTCAAGGTTTTTTTTAACAACAATATTATTTTTCTATTTTTTAAATAGGAAAAAAATTTTTCAAATAGAGAAAGACAATTTCGTAATTATGCCGAAAAAACCTTCAAATGCTATTGATAAATACCTTTTTGAGGGATCTGACCGAAATGTTTATTTGCCAATTTATATTATGGTAAACGCTTGTCACTGTTGTTATCCTCAACTGGCTTGAAATTGTTTTATGCTTTGTTTTTATCATGTGTGAATATGATTACACTTGCATATAGTCAGCTGTATACGTATATATATTTAGTTGTATATTATGAGTGTATGTGTCAGCAAATTAGCTGAATTTTTGGCTAGCAAATAGTTTTGGTTTAAATAGGAAAAATGGTTGAAAGTTTAAATTACTGTACCTGCCTTTTTGGCCGACTTTTATCGACACGCAAGCAGTGTAAATAGAGTAGTATGATGAAATGAGGGAAGTAGTATACAAAACAAGTACCAATAATTGATCCGATGAGAGATCCGATGGACTTTGTAGAGTTTACAATAGCGATCTCACTGGGCTCTCCCGAGTAAATCTCGGCGAGGTCAAGAAGCGACGGTCCAAAAATACCGGCATATAAACCCTGCAACATGGCATAAATGCGGAGCATTGTGGGTCATAGCTGGAGTTTAGCTCTGAAGTTTACTCGCGTAAAAAGCCTACGCATGTGTGTACTCGAATAATATTTCAGTAATCTCCAAGCAGTACGGAATGAGATGGTCCATATATCCTTCCCTAATATCGAATAGCAATTGTGGCACCAACTTCAAGCAGGAACCCTGTAAATGGACGTTCAAAACTATCGAACAAATATTCCCAATTACATTATTTAGTTTTAATGAATGGCTTAGGACTCAACCGATACGTTATTGCGTCCGAATGAGACATCATCGTTCGGCCTGATTAAAACCAAGTCGAAGACTCCATCGACCCCTCATCCAGCATTCACCGAAAGCGTTTAATCGGCCCGGAGTTATAATTTGGTCCTAAATGATATTACTTCTATGAATCCCTTATGTGGATAAGGAATATATGGATCCCGTATGAATACTCTGCTTCATACTCCATGAACAAGCGATTCTTTTACACTCATTGTAGTGGCAGCCATTTTTATAGGGCTTCATATTAAAATTGCCCACGTGAACAAGGCTACTGTATTCGACACGTGTGGAGCGTTTCGGGAGCCTGTACGCAGAAACTAATTGAACTAGGCTTTATCGTTTTCTATATATCCCTATACAAAAAAACCTATCCGAAGCTTCTTGCTAATATTTTACGTTTTACAACCTATTCGTTCTTGATGAGAATCACTGCGCCACTGCCGCGATGTCACACCCTCGCTTACGTTGTGCTCAAAATAGCTCCTTCACAGTTTATGAGGCGACATAACTCGGACGATGGATAATATCCAATACCATCCCGCCTCCTTGGTCTCATGCCTACGCCGCAGTGGTCTTTAGGTGGATATCATGTTACGTCACTTTACAAAGCGATTATTCATGATATCTATGCAGTTAGTTGATACGTGAAACTGCTTCACGCTAGTTGAATCTATCAAAGATAAAAATTATCTTTATTATCTACCAACCACATCGAGCGTATGAAGCAACACCGCATGCCATCGGAAGTGAGACTGGTTGCCTACTGCCTTGCTTTTAGCTCTGTCCTATACAAACAGAACGAACGTTTACTGAGCTTTGTTGGCCCTGCCTAAACCATCCGCATCTAAACGGGCCTGATAATTGGCTGGGAGCATGTCAGCTACATAGTCCTCGTCGTTTAAAGTCCTATAACACCTATACTCGTCATGCCACTTGAAAAAGGTTGCTAACGACATTAGGGCCGTGGTTTCGAGGCCAAGACTCTATTCAAGCGTGCCATATATAAGCTGCTATTTAAATGCTTAGCCTGCTTGGAAAAAATAGCATGTGGTCTAGGTAAACACATTGATGAAACGTGTTGTATGACTGTTGATGTCGGACAGAGAACCTCATTCATGCCACAGCAGGGCAATTTGCCTTGTTGATGCTAGCTGGACAGTACAACAACCATAGCATCTGCAATGACATTCATCATCACTATCTGTAAAAATAGTGTCTGATGGCTTTGTAATGGGACCTTTTTAGTCCTGAATCTTTTCATTTGATATCTGTCGTGCTATCCTCGACGCTGATGGAGCACTACAAAAATGCATAACTCCGAAACCTTGATGCCAGGGGTTAATATTGGCAAAACGCAAGAGGGGGGTTGACGTTTGTTTATGCCATACACCTCCGAAGGCGATTGATCTAATTTATTGGCCAATTCGCGTACTTGGGCCTGGGGCTAACACCAAGCGGTTCCTTATACTTGGGTCATGTGATAGAACCTATGAAAATAGAAAATAACAGCAGTGCCATAGTTACGTAGTGCTCATGGTTAGATTGTTAAATGCACAGACCTAAGCAACGACAATAGCTCTTGTCATCTATACTTTTTACAGCGCGCGCTTACTTTTGTGCTTGAAAATTTCACTTCATGATCGACCTTAATTTCTCCATTCATATCTAGTGATTTTAGGATCAACAAACCCCACAGCCGTAGTGTGGCATCTTTCATACTATTTCTTGTCAAGTATTCAAAATCTTATACGCGTTTTTAATTTGGCCCTAAGATACTGCACTGCACGTTATTTTGGCGGCCTCACTGCAATAAATGCGTTACAAATAGTTACAAATAGATATATATATTGCTTATGTATGTTTATAGTGCGGCCAGGTGCTTCCTAAACTCATTACTGCTCGCCAGTGTCGCGTCTTTTTTTAAAAAGTATTACTCTTACCGACAAAATACAAACTATTTTTGCTAGGATAAGACCACATCGATATTCTTTTTCTCAAGGTCATATAGACCTGTTACTCAATGCATCGTTATACAATGCAGCAGGCATCCGCATGTACTAAAGAACGAAACATATAACAGCCTTGGTGACGCTTTCTCAGTGAGATTCAGTAAAACTCACCGAGAGAACACAAAGCCAGTAGAAAAAAATAAATTAATATAGTTTCGGAGTGTACGGCATATCGATCGTCTCAAAAAACTACGCTTTTAAAGCAATCAACTGTCGCTCATTCTCTTACTGCTAATACACGGGTCCGTATATGTAGTCGCATATGACTGCTGACTGAGTGGCAGACCCGTATGTTTAAAGCATGCACCAAAAAGCTCAACTCACCATAGCGAAAACCGACAAAATTTGGTTGGTAGAATGCCAGTACTCCACAGCAGTCCGTCGATGCTTCGTCGCCGTCATGATGGGGTTTACTCACACAACCCACCTACGTCGAAAAATAGAAACAAGGCATAATATGTGTAGTAGTTTGTCATTCAAGGTGGAATGCCTTTAACTCGACCGCTTGTCTGGCAGGTGGATATAGTTAATATCCTGACTATTGCAGACATCTCAATAACGGTCTGCTCCACTCCCCAGTTAGGTATCTAAATTTAGTTTAATTGAAAAAGAACAACGACAGATACTAAAATAATTTAATCAGTTAACGTACAAAAAAGTACAGCTTACGGATTAAAACAAGGGGCGTGTGCACGGTGATCAAAGCGACGAATGTGTAGAGACAATGGTCTAAAGCCGCAAGCTCCCACCGTATTCGAAACACCTTAGAGAGCCGAGCCACGAGTGCACTAGGACGCTACGGCACTTGCATACGCGTGATACAATGAGCGCTGCTTCCTAAATTTCTCTGACCTGTAGCGTTTCGGACCTAGCGCTACGGCCGCCGGCCAATCCCTCGCTCTCGTATCTTTGGGTCCTTCCTGCCGAACACGGCAAGCCGTGTAGCGTCTTTTAGCGCGCACCGGCAAGTAGTAAAGATAGGGGTCCCTAAGCGATGCAATTCTAACACAGGACGTGTCATAGTAAAAAGAAAGAAGATGAAACGGTATAGCGCTGAGTGCGTAATAATCACCGGAAAGACTGGCGGACGGTACAGGACAAAGGGTTGGCTAAGTAGGGCTACGTTATCCATCAGGCGATGATTCCCTCACAACCGCGAGAGGTCTCCGACTTCTTCTGGTGGACAGTACGCTTGGCAGACTGAGCGATTCACTAGGTATACCCGTACATTAGGCGATACAGGTCGCCGTAAAGGCAGCGAACTATCGCAGGCGACAACGGGTTCATTTGAAATAGGTAAATAAATTCTCCTTTTTCAATAGACATAAGTATGCATATATATTTATATACGGTTACATTTGGTAGAGGTCTTGATTAACTTTAGGAGCAAAAGGTTTGTTACATCACTAGCGGAGAAATTTCGGCTACCGCTGATTTTGATAAGTTAAAGGTTATTCCGATAATTATTGCTCTTCTTCTGCAGTCTCGTTTCAATGTTCACTGTACGCAAACAAAATAACGCTGATAATAAAACGGCTATCTTCAAAATGAACAGAATACAGTGATACACACGAGCAATTGTTATCAAGTTAAAATGAAATGTTCTCAAATTTGCACAAAATGACTCAGGTGAGTGCACCTACACTAAGGTAAATGAACACAAGTATTATTACTACTACTACTACGTCATTACTATACATAATATGATTATGTGAATGGTATTTAGCATATACGACCGGAATATAGACAGGACTATTCACATTTTAGTTCTGCTCAAACGGAAAAAAATCCACATCAACTGTTAATTGAATCGAGAGCTTGTAGTTACCTTTCCACCTTTGCTGACAAATTTCTTTGCTGTCTTGAACGATCAGATTTCACTAGATAGCGAGCCCCAGGCGGTCGGTAGGCCGAACACAGGCCGAACAAAGGTGTGGAGACTAGATTTTTTTATAAAATTGCGAACGTGGTAGGTCGACGTGTCATTCACTCAACTGTGGCGTTCTTGGGAGAGGAGATGACCATTGGTTTGAAGGTCATAAGAGCAGCCCGCAACATAAGTATGTCGTTTAGCCGGAATAAATCTAAAATAGCTTGCGACAACCATAGATAGCTCTGAAGACATCACTTTGAGTAGTCTAATCTCTTCGAAATGACTCCTTTTCCTCATCCTATGAAATGATGCCGTAGCGTAGTCGGTAAATGAGAAGCAATTTGTAAACCATCAACAAGCCATTCGAAGATATTCTTCTACTCCTTTCTACATTCATTTTACATCTTTAAGGACGTGCTCGCACCTACTATTTGGGCTTGAGTTTGCTTAAGAGGATATGCCACTTGAAGGTTTGAAGCATGTTCAAACCCGAACAGTCTACCGTAAAAAATAATGGCACCTGAACCCCGAGGAAGACTCGACCATGACTAACTATTACGAATGTCGGAAGATGTTCTACATTCGCATAGTACTTTTTCTTATGTTTATTGCCAAACTAAAGGTTCTCAAACGCTTTAATTACCCCCTTCGCCACAGGCTCTCTAAATATCTGCATGGATAGGAGATAGGGAATTCCGAACAGCAAAGACGTGTCCTTTGCATGGGACAATTTTGTACAGAAGTAATCGGCAGACGCCTTCAACAAAACACTTCACTTTTTTCTTTATATATATATACTCATTTCTTTTTTTATTAGTTTTATTGTCGCTTTCAACCATATCCAATATCTCATTCTAATGCGAATCTTTTCCCGATTCATATTTTATGCCTTTATAGTTATTTACTTGGAATTTAATTATTCTACAGACTCAGTCTCTCATGGGCTCTTCTAACTCACCTTTTACGTTCTTCGCAACGTTATTTTTATCAATTTTTCAGATTTTTTCTTTTAGTGCTTCTTTTTGTACAATAACAATGGCTAATTTCATTAAATTGCAATCTGGTATGTGGCCTATTACTCTTTCAGTTTTCATTTATTTCCGTCGTCATCATTTTGTCTATTTTCTCTTTTTGAAGCACAATATAGTGTATAATTGGGTTCCGCCTAATACATTTACCGTAGCATTTATCGGATAGCTTCCTAATATGCTATCAGTATTGGGCTGCGAATTCCTTTAGAATGTCACCCCAATTATTCTATTTTCTCGAAAACCCTGAAATATATGTATTCAAAGACTGTGCTATTATTATTTTCAACTTCTTTTTTATCTAGATTCTCATCATTTTTGTTGTATATCTGGAGATTGCATCGAACTCCTTGATATTTTTCCGAGATTCCTTACTAGCTGTACGCATAAATATCACGATATTAGTTTTACCTTACATATTTAGGCTTATTTCTATATAATCGTTTTTATCTCTATTCATTCTGTATCCCTAATATAATTTAGAATAAGAATACCAACACCTCCGTTCGTATGCTTTTCGATTACTTCCTGTATGTAGTAGTAACCTAATATGTTTTCCTAAAGTAAGTATAATTTTCTGATATAGTATCACTATTTCCTATGAGGAATATACTATTAACAAAGAAAACTTATTCATGCCTAACTTTACCGCTTTGTACTTTCGGCACATTTATATTTACGAAAATTTTTTCTGTTTATTTAAATAGTTCTGTCTTAGAGTAGACATCACGTGAAGACCACCTTATAACAATCTTAGACCTCGGCCGCCATGTAATAACATAAGAAAAATTCGAAGACAAATTGACAGTTTACAGGGCTTTACAAGAATTCAGATGGTCAGTTTCAACGACGTCCGTTGAGGACAAAAATCCTACTGTAACCCAATTTTTCGACATTTAAAAAGCTGCTATTAGCAAGTAGAGATAACCTAAAGTGAATTTGCTACATTATAGACACATCTACTCCCCTTTTGTGTCAAACGCCGCTTAATTTTACATGACGAATTTGAACCAAAATCAGATGCCTAATGGGGGCTACGTCAGATAGATGGTGTGATCGCGGTGCTCCCTCTTTGCGCCGGGATCGACTGGTCCCGACGCAAAGAGCACAAATTAATTACGTCAAAAATACTAAAATAATTGTCAAAGTTATGATTATGAGAGATTCCAAAACAATTTCGAGCTTTAATCTGAGATTATTAATGTAACTGCAATTTTACAAAGCTAAAGTTCTTGTAAAAAAACTACTGATAGAAGACATATTATAAACACAGAATTAACCGGATAAGCGAATTTTTAGTTATCGCGGCCCTTATTAAAAGTCAAATCTTTTGATTTAATAATTTTTGCTTCTTCACTGCCAAACTTGTTCTAATTTAATTTAACTAGTCACCCAACGACGGAACAGCTTCAATGAATGAAGAGTTTACAAATTCACAAAAGATACGTTTTAACTACAACATAAACAAACTCGAGTGTAATATATATCGATTTATTTGTCGTTTCAATAAGTCTTCCTCGGCTGCATCGCTTGTTCACTTGTATCCTGGTAAGCCTGCCTATTTTACTAATTGAACTGTTTAATAAAACAAGTTTTTTTTATCAATTTTAGTGTAATAATTTTACATATTAGAATTTGTGTACCAGACACAAATGATATCCCGCTATCTTTGCACGTCAACCTATATAATAGAATGGTTCCATTCCATCTTTTACTTTCATGTCTTTAGTGTCAACAAATTGTGTTACAAATTAATGGAAAAATTCCTCGCCCAGCATACATTAGCTTATATCACTTGCTTCTCGTTTGCCGATTAATAGACGCACTACATATGTGGATCTTATCAGCTACACCTTTCTGTCCTAACCCAGTTATTACCGTTGGAACTGTAAAGCTAGCAAGTGACCTGCAATTTCACTAACGTAGTCATCTGAAATGCTCGCAAATCTCACTAATATATGACTTCGTTCTAGACTACACGGATCTCTCTAAGTAATCCCGAATTGCTAACGGGTTCTTGCATTGAAGAGACAATGTTAGACTTTATCACTTACGTTTTTTATATCCAATCAATCAGAGCACATCGCTAGCTAGACCTGTAGGCAGCTCTTCAAGGACTTTTTTTAGCCAACTTGAACCTACCTTTATATTTCTGGCACTTGGTCTCGTATTTTCATTCACAGTTCTCCGAGGAGAGTTTGTTTCTCACTATTGTAGAAGGGTCAAATCGTTGAAACAAATCGTTTCTTGTGAACTATAACATAAAAAAAATGGTTCGATGCAGAAGAATAGCTTCAGCATTGTTCGCAACAAATGGTGATGCCTAGGATTTAATTTATTTTTGGAAGACGGGGCTTAATATCGTGCTGATGTATAATAAAGATGGAACGTCTGAACGGCATAGCTATGGTTTCTATCACATTCCTCTTGCCTTCACAACTAAAATTTGCACTACCTACAGGGCTCGACGAGTATTGCATTGGAGGACTGGCCAATGGATAACACAATTTTTATTAGTGGATAATAGTTAGCAATATTTCTAGAGTTCAAAAGGTGACAAAAAATTGCATACTTAAATTTACTTTAAACACTTCTTCATATTTATCCAAGTAAGGCCTACACAGACAACGTTTTTAAATGCTACCCCATCATTTATATTTTTTATTTTTGCACAATACGATGCATTCAATGGCAGGCGCTTCTTACGACCAATGAATCACACCGCCTCAATCTTTGCCGGGGCCATTTCCAGGCTGTGAGATATCTTCCAGGGTTGCGTTGGCCCTTGCATTTATGTTCCGCCTGCCAATAAGGGAAATTCAACCAAAGCGAAGCTAGGCCTTGCGCAAGTACTCAGTTAAGAAGCTATTACCAAGATCGCATCAGATGTTAATGAAAATTTCATGGAGGTTCATGAAGCTGAGCTATAGGACCGGTGAATGCAACATTTCATAAATGGGGCCCCTTAAGCCACATTGCTAAGACTTACAGCTGCTCCTGCATGCTGCAATCGCCAGAGCGATCATGCGGCTCTTCCGAGTGTCTATCCAGTGTATAGAGTGCGGTTCGCCGAACAGGACCTACCTTATGGAGGGGAAAAGCCGAACTCATGCCATAGGTCACTACGGAGAAAGTTCCGGTCGCCTCGCAACGAATGAAACCAGAAAAATAGTCCAGAAGTCGTGACGGAAAATCTCACCAGAGTCATCAAAAAGAGCCAAGTGTCCGT
Organism: Tropilaelaps mercedesae; assembly: GCA_002081605.1. Taxonomy (NCBI): domain Eukaryota; kingdom Metazoa; phylum Arthropoda; class Arachnida; order Mesostigmata; family Laelapidae; genus Tropilaelaps; species Tropilaelaps mercedesae. Next base: position 21,299 of record MNPL01009412.1, on the reverse strand, counting down.
CGAGTGGAAAAACGAACTTTATCCTAATGCCTAAAAAAAATTGTTTTACGAGCAAAGTGAGGACATCTCCACATGATACGTTTAAGGGGAGTAGTTCCGGTTGAGACAAAACAAATACGCCGAATGGCAGAGTTTATCTCCAACATGATTATATACAAAAGATGAGTAGACAAATTCTGACCCGCCAAAAAACGTTTTTTAGGCAAGAGCGGTTTTTAGGTGACGGCGTTTGCAGATTAACTATAACAATATAAATATAAACAATATTTCCTCTGGTGAATCATAACAACGAACTTACATTATTTTTCTGGGTATTAATATATTGCTCCAAGTCCAACAAATGTGTAATCTGATATACAATAACGTTAAATACTATTATAGCGTATGGTAGATGACTAGCTGAATCCCCAATCTTCCGGCGGTGTAGAATGCGCAGTCGGTGATCAGATGGTAAACATCTACATTTCAAAACTTGATTAGCATTCGCTACACAATGTGTGAAGTATTGGCTCTTAGTTTTTTTATTGCTATGGATTATTTAATTCACTGCTTTAGCTTCAGCGTCTCTGGGCAGATGCGACGAGCCTTTCCTTGTAACTAGCCGGTTATCGTTTTTGTAAAAAACCACTAAATGCCAAGAATTCATTATAGTTGGAAACCGTGCGCAGGTTCGAGGTATTTCTCCTCATGTACTTACTTGATAGCCATGGTGGTATAGTATAAGTATATTTTTTGAAACTGAGAGAAATCTTTTTATAGGCTTATTCAACGTAGCTTTATTCGACAATAGAAATTTCATTGCAGTAGACCTGAATCTAGTTTTTAGTTATTTCTTCTATAAGTAGAGACACAAATCGATTTACCAATACAAAGTACGCCCATAAAATGTCATGGTATAGTTTTGCAAGGACCGGAAATCTTTAGCCAGCAGTAACTATTCCTGTGCAAAGAGAAAAAATGCATCAACATTTAGCTATATTCATAATAATAATAATACTAATAGTAATGATAATAAATGTATTCATCTAAAGAAAATAATACGTACTAAGGTACCATATGATATTATGAACGCTCACTGGAACTGCAATTTCAAGACGGTCTTAAAATCAAATTTATTAACTTAAGCAATAAAGTTTTTGAATCCAAGCATTACGCTTTTCTCGAGTTGAAAACTTCGAAGTTCGACACATTGTCGAATGATAACAAAAAGTGGTACAAACACACGGTAACTGAGATATTGCACTTTTGTCCATTTTATTAGAGGGCTGTGACTCTCAACAATGTGATGCGAAGCGAAGCAGCATTCGGACACATAAATACAGCGCTTGAATGTCAAAATGACACTTGTTGGGCATTGTACGCCGAAGAAAAGTAATGATAGTTAGTTAATCCTATTAACATCAGTATCTAGTTATTAAGTATGGTTTATTACCAGTGAATTAATGGAATAAATAGCGGTTAATACATGCGATGCATATATTGTAAAAAAGTATTTTAGTTATGCAATGAGAATCTTCTCTTTATGAGTTTTTACGCTTCAACGCGTTAACAACAAAAAAAAACAAAAAGCAAAAACAGCAAAAAGTAAATGTACTGTCATATTACGCGTGCAAGTTTCTGGCACGCCATACGTCGAGGGCAAATTATTGTGTTAAGGCAAGCATGTGGATAAGAAACGGACATTCATCGAGCAGTCACAGTAGCAGCTTTCAAAGGACGATGACATTAAAAAATGTGAGATGGCATCTATGACGGCGTTTTTCCTCAAATCGCACGTACATGAGTAAAGTCACACTGAATGTGGCCTATGACACAAATACAAACTGACACTGGGCTTTGCGGGCCGTTATAATTAAGGTAACAATGGTATTGTTATCCCATACATTGCCTAAATACATATGCAAGAAGGCCGACACGATTGTCACATTTCATTTAGTCTTTCGTTCATACAGCGATTCTGAGATTGGATAAGAAGCTATGCACTACAGTGCTACATTCTGGCTTCAGCGAATGGCTCGAGATCGGTGTTATTCGACGTCACAGTGGAAAATACTCTCGACAACGAGGAGCTATTGTTAAATGACTTCCAGTGCGTAACGCTAACACTTGCCAAACGTTTGTCTACAACCCTATGGAAACAGTTGGTTGCTGTTGGTCGGTTGCTGTTGGGTTTCATAACTGTCGGCAAAATATTGTCTGCTGCGTGTACTTTTTAGCCGGCCTCTGGCTACCCACAACATGCCAGCCAGTACCGAACGAAATAAGGGACACGACCAAGGCAGCTTGAAACCTGGACGGCGCGCACAAGTAGTCTTCGACGTTACACTTTTAAATTGCCTCTTAATTAGCGCTAGTCAGATTTCTCTCATGTGCTTCAGAGATATCCATCTCAACAGGGTATGTTTACCACCAGAAAGACAATTATCCCATATTACTCTGTTATTTACATTCATTCACGTAGCCATAAATGTTTTGTCATCGCATACCTCTTCATAGAGTAAAAAACGAATCAAGAAATAAATCCATACGGCTAGCTCATATAGGCGGTGGAACGGATGCTACAATGCGGTAATCGCAGTAGAACGTCAGCGACGGAGCAATGATATCTTTTCGTACCTCGCAAACATCCTAAAAATGCTATATTATCATCATGACGCTTGGCCCTAGCATAACTGGACACCCTACCGAACACGGCGAGTCGCACGGCGTTTTTAACGCGTACCGGCAAGAAGTAAAAATAAGTACCTTAGGGATTCTAAAACAATACGTTGTGTGGTGAAAAAAAATATAAAAATGGTGTAACCTCCAGTGCATGATAATTGCCGAAGAGGCTGGCGGACGGTACAAAGGGTTGGCTAAGCAGCACGTTATCCATCAGGCGATGGTTCCCTCATAACCGCAAGAGGTCTCTGAATTCTTCTGGTGGACAAATACGCTTGGCAGACCGAGCGATTTACTAGGTATACCCGTACATTAGGCGATGCAGGTCGCGGTAAAGACAATACACTATCCCAGGCAACAACGAGTTCAGTTGAAACAGTTGAATGAATTCCCCTTTTTCAATGGACATAAATATACCTAAATATTTATATACGGTTCCGCTCGGCAGGGATTGCGATTGAACTTCATAATTATATTAAATGTCTTTAATTATAACTCCAATTAATAGCGAGCCCCCAGACAGCAAGCAAGAGCATAGCGACTGGATTCCTTTGTGACGAATGGAATCGCAAACGTAGTAGGTCGATGTATCGTTTATTCAATCGTGGCGTTCATGGGAAAAGAGGCGATTATTTATGCATTACCATTTACTGTTTTGAAGGCCACAAGAACAGTCCGCAATGTAAAAATCTTGTTTAGCCAAAATAGATCTAAAATAAATCTGCAAACGACTCACAGCGATGACGAGCAGAGACAGTTTTGAAAAAATCATTCTAAATGGTGTTGTCTTTTCAAAATGACTTCTTGTAGCTCTCACACCACAAAATAATATCATGCGATAGAAAAAGGAGTGAGAAGCACTTTGCAACCAATTAGCGAACCGTCCGGAGGTATTCCTATAGCTTTCAGCACGCGCGTCCGCCGTATAATACCATAAGATAGCAAGATAGTGCAGCAGAGACGTGTCTTTCAAATAGACGAAGGTTGCAGGCATCTTCAACAAGATAAATTTAATTAGTATAATATATCTTAATTGTCCTAAGGTAGAATCTTGGGAGGTTTCAATTAGGATTACCGGGTTATTTTGCTGTTTAAAAATCCAGGCAATGATTGCACGCTCGTATGTAGTTCAAATATATAGCACAATGTAGTTATGTCTATTTTTCTCATACGCTTTCGTTGTATTTATGAAAGTCGGTAATGAGCTATTTTTTGCGTTTTGAACATGATTTGAACAGTTTTAAGGGATTTTGTTAAGAGCGAGTTTTTCTAAATATTATATAGCGTTATAATTGTGTGCAGTTTCACATAGTCTTCAGTGATGGCTGTGAGTATTAAATCTGATTTGGTTGAAGAATTATTTCTTGTTTCTGCCAGATATTTTGGTCTATCCATCACAGATACCGGAACATCGGTAGAGTCTACCAATTTTTAATACATTCCCAAATTATCACAAATCGGGTTTGCGTCGAGAAGGTCTTTTAGGATTTGTGTTAAATGAGTAGATATAGGTATTTCGTGTATAGTCTTCATTTCTACGTTCTTATTTGTCAAAGTTGTTCTTTTTCATTTTCAGTTTTTTATGTAATCTCCAAATTATTCAACTTCATGTGCACAGCTTTCCCTCAACACATGGTCATATATCCTTTTATGTCTTTTATGCATTCGTTTCGTTATCATTATGCTCAAATTACCTTGGGCATCCATAAAAGCCTGTTTAGAGAGAACTTCAAAGGTAGCTTTCCACCTCTATTTCTGCTGATACTATTTTGTCCTCTTTTCTAAGCAGATTATAGTCTATAACTACATTTCGTCTAATATATTTACTTTAACATTTATACATTAGCTTCCCAATATGCTGTCCATATTGAGCGCGAATTCCTTTAAAGGATCGCCTCAAATATTTCATCTCTTTGAAAATTTTTAAATATTCGCATTCAAAAACCTTGCTATATTTATTCACCTTTCTTTATTGTCTATTATTTTCAACCTTCTTCACAAGCCTAGAGATCGCATCTAATTGTTTAACATTTTCAGGGCTTCTTACTAGCTATACGTATAAATATCACAAAATGGTTCTGTCTTTTATATGTAGGTTTGCTGCAATATAATAATGCCCTGTCTTAATCTATTCTCGGCCTCCAATATAATTAGAATTAGGATTCCAAATCCTCCGTTCGTATATTTTTCGATGGCTCTCTGTATATGGTAGTAATCTGGTACATCTGGTATGCTTTCCTTATTCATAGATTAGGTATAATTTCCTGATATGGTACCGCTCTTTTTTTGAGGAATATATTATTAACAAAGGAAATTCATCCATACTTTACTGCCCGTTTAGCGCACCTATATTTACACAAATTTTTTTTCTGTTTATTTAAATAGTTCCATTTGAGAACAAACACCATGCGAAATTCATCCAACAAGCTTATTCCTCGTCCACCGTATAATAACATAGGGAAAATTCAAACATAAATTGACAGTTTTTAACGCTTGGCGGTAATTCAGATGGCAGGAAGTCAGTTTCAATAAGATTCGCTGAGGGCAGAGATTTTACTAAGGCATTATTATTTAGCATTTGAAAAGCTATGCCTTTAGCATTTGAACAAAATGTTAGCAAAGAGAGAGTAGCTTAAAGTACATTTGCTACATTTAAACGTAGATCCATACATCAAAAGTATACGCTATCAAGAGTAGACTACTGGGCCCATCTAACAGCATAGTATCTATACAGATATAACGGACATCATACCTGAGTTACCAATGGCACGGCTGGAGTAGAATATCCTTCCCCGGTTGTGTACGTATTCGTACCCACACTACCCGCATCGCAAACGTACTATTGTCTGCACGATAATTGTTGTGCCACTATGACGTGCGATGGACAGCATTGAACGTGCATTCATCTCGTAGGAATCGTTATGACAATAATGGCTTATTTTGCCCCGTTTATCGAATTACTTTCCGCGATAAATCGCTAACTCCTAGTTTTTCGGCTCATGGCTCGACTGGATCGATTGCGACCAAGGCGACAGCGTTTCTTTGTGCACTGAAAGCGCCGTATCTACGGTGTTACCATATCGTTTCATACCCCACTCTGCAGGTAATGCAACCTGCAAAAAGTGTCTGTTAGGTAATGCAACCGAGGCTACAGAAAAAAGTGCAAAAGTATGGAAGAACCATCTAAGCGTCAACAAAACGACATTCTATGATCATAAATAGATCATAAATAGTTCATAAAAGCACTATGTGACTTTTATGAACCAGCACCTCGAGTGCGTTCATGAAAGCTGCGAGGCGACGGATGCCATTTACTAAAATGACGTCGGATTAAGAGAAAATCAGTATTTGTCTAATGTTCTTCTTGCACAGCACCCGATGCGACAAGGAATCATCTGTTCTTCAAGAAATAAGAAGAAACCTGGCTCTAGGCGGAAATTTCGCCGTTCTCGAGTCCCCATGCGAGTTCGAATGCCCTTGTTAAAATGAGCATTACACCAATAGGATGTCTCGAGGCTGGCCGCTTTCCAAAACACTCAGCGTTGCCGATGTGCGACGCTGCAGAGATTGAGTTTACGCTCCTGTGGTCATACCTGTAGTCTAACCATACTCGGTTGCATGGACCGCAATATTTTAGTATCATCGACGTATCGACCCGAACTAAAGTTAGCTTCAAATATAACAGAATGGCGGCGTCACCATTCAGCTATGCGAGGCACAATAAAAGTAATTCTTTGGGTTCAATATTTGTTGATTCCAATTTCTACAAGCTGCACAAGCCTGCATCGGAATTTACCTTCACTCGCGAGGAAATCACATCGGGCAAAATCAACCTTCACGATCTCATTCTGTATCGACCGGAACTCCACGACGGCAAGATGCGTCTCTACGTGACTAAACGCTTGCTTATGGCCACTTGGCTGAAGTATCCAACTAACTATAGTAGAGCAGGTTCGCCGGTCTACACCGATAGCCGAATAATTAAGAATATCGCTATCAGCTGTTCGCCACACGCCGTACCGCTATTCATGGACAGCTAGATTGCAATATTCCTCATTCCCCGCGTCATCAGCGACCCTTGTCGCCTTGCGGGACGACGGGAACATCTCAAAAGTGGTGCGGCTTTTTGTATGCAGTACAACTGATGCGTTCTGCAAGACGTTCGTGGCTGTAAAACGTTTGTCACCCAAGCGATTCCGCTGCGCTGCGGGTGCATCGCACTATTATGGCCGATCATCTGTTTTGTCCTGTTGACAGGATATCGCAGCTTAATAACTTCGCTATTGCAGACGTCACCTCGTGGACCACAACGCACGAACATATCCTTTACGGATTATGGTACGCTTACGTTGAGTTTCGTGAAGCCCGGTTTCGATGCGCTTATGGGCCATTTGTATCACGGCGGCTACTGGATAGATTCGGCAATGTCGGCAGAATTTGTCTTGTCGAAGTCGGGCATAACAAAGATCACGTATACAACTTCCATACACCCATCACGTTTCTGGCTGATCTCTATTCAGTATGCCAGAAGCGAGCCGCTCGGGTTCGCCTACCGGGAGACCCAACGGCAGATGCACTGCATTTGTTCGATATACAGGTCGTCTACTTTTACTTAATGAATATGGAAAGGGACCAGGTGCAGAAGGAGAGCTACGCCAAGTAAGTGGTGTCACCTTGGCGCACTCTGTTTGCACTAAGACCAACTGGTCAGGGTTTTACTCACTCGCGCATATTTCAGCACAAACTAATTGCAATGAGGACCGCAGGACGATTGCGCAGACAGTACGTATCAATATGATTTGAAGATAGGTCCTAACTATGGCATAAAAACAGATACAGGCGTAATATGTACCGCTTTAGTTATTTTGGTAGTAACCCACTCTTGGCTGAAGGCGTCATCTGAAGGTCATTATGCGCTTGTAAATCTGCCCGAGTATTTGACTAGACTGCTGCACAAAAGAAGTTTTCATCGTTTTCAGTGTAGTGGCTTCACAAAATGATATTTTTTTGTTAGAGACAAATATTGTCCCGCATTCTATGTAGTTGCACGACTTTCTCGCGACCCATGCAATGGAATCCCTCAATTTCATCTTTTATTTTCATTTTTATAGTCTAAATTAACAGAGAAAATGATCATCCACCATGAATTATCTTACCTTACCCGCTTCCCGCTTACCTGGTACGGGTGGACTTTATTGGTCACACATTTCTGTCCTACCCAGTCATTACAGCAAACCTCTGAAACTCTACTGCACGCAAGTGATCTGCAATTTTCATTGATGTGGTCATATCTGGAATACCTGGGAACAGACAATAGGAGGTTCTTGCCTTTGAAAGATTTCCCTCAAGCCTATTGACCTTTTATCCGCATGTTTAAGATCCAATCAGTTGAGGCATATCTCGAATTACATCGGTAGGCAGCATCTTCAACGACTTTCTCTTAGCCAACTCGAGCCTGCCTTCGTATTTTTAACAATTGGCCTCGCAGTTTCATCAACAGTTCTACTAGGAGAATTTGCACCGTTGCAGAAGAAAAAAATCGTTCAGACAAATCACTTCGGTTGAACTACACATCGTCAGCGCGGTTCGGTGTAAACGAACAGTGCCTAGAATGTCCGTGAGATATGTTGATGTCTAGAATTCAATTCATTTTGACGAATGAGATTGGTATCTTGCTAGTCTGCAAAATGGATCGGGTGTCTGGACGGCCTGGCGATCAAATTTGTGATATTTTTCCCGTTTTTGCAAGTAAGATTTGCACTATCTACAAGAAACTGTCGAGGAATACTGCATTGGACGACAGACCAGCGGGCATATGTATATACACGAATCACGAAGCAGAGCCCGACACTTAAAAGGACATGCTCTCCGCCAGTTCTACTAAGGTATCAGTGCTAAGCGAAAATATTCGGCGGTGTACCTTAACCATGTCAATATGTTTTCAGTTGTTTTGAGATTCTGCCGTATATTTCTAAATTTACTTCCATATATACGAATCCATATATAATCGTGTGTCGCAATGTTAAACACTTAACAGACATAAGATGTGTAACGTTTTTGTTGAAACTAAATATGAGATTATTCAATCAAATATTAAATTCAATTGGTTTTCTTTAACTGCTCTGAGAAGATCCAATAGGTTTATCAAGCACATTATTCCGCAAACTTCCCACAGTGAGTACTAATTATGAGTGAAGTTTTTTTTAATTGCAACATGTGCATTTATTTTCCGCATATCCTTATACATTTCATCATCATTGCTAGGAGTCAAAGATTCGCTGTGTAACCCAAAAACCTGTCAACGACCATGAACCTTGCAGACTCATAGACGGCATCAGCAAACATAGCCCGCAGCAGAAAGGACCATGAAAAACATGTGTACTTGACATAATTCAGACCTTCATCAATGCCAAAGTTCACGTAGCAATTGCAAGGTACTGTTTAGATAGGTTTTAAAATCTGTTGTATTAGAGATGCATGAATTCTACATATTCTATACGTGTATTAGAGATTATGTAAATAACACTCACTGAACCGACAACCGTAGATTTTTAAAAAGTAACGCAGATTTGTATTTTGACACAATTAAACGGGAACAGGAAACAGGAGGACAGTGTTGTTATCAGTTACGCTCGTGCCAGAAAAACGGCTTCCCTCCCTACTACCGAGGCAGAAGAAGCATACTAGTAGATTAGCCTTGCAGCTCCTCTAGGGCGGTCTGTCCTGATAAGGCGAAGCGATGCAGGAAGAATTTCTTTAGCAAGAACTGTGTGAAGAAGGGCCACGTTAGGTGACAATCTTTCCATAAGGATAATTAAAAAAAAATGCATCATTGGACTCACTAAGATGACCCTTTGCAATTTATCTAACTAATAGAGAGCAGTAGCAAGGGAGAAAAGAAATACCTAGTTATAACTTTTTTTTTAATTTTAAGATACCAAAAGACAGAAATTCCTGATAGGTTTTCCGGTTTCTGTCTTTCCTCGTCCATAGTGAAGTATGACGGGTACCGGCTACAGGCTATATGATGTCCGCCGCGACTACTGCAGAAGATACAGCATCTCGCTACGATTGTCATAGACGCTGGAGCATTTGACATCTTAGAAGACCAACTACAACGTCAACCCATAATACTAGTCACAAGCATTACCTTATATGTTCTATACTATGGAGAAGTCCACCTCCAACGCGAATGGTTGGAACACAGGACAAGAAGAAATACAATAATCGAAAACAGTCAATAGTAATCGATAATAGTCGATAACAACAATCGAATTAAAAAGAGTACTTCAATCGCAAGGTCAAGCCAACAATATTGAAATGTACGCCCAAGGCAAGCAAATATAAAAAACAAATATATCGTATTGTAACATATCCAAAAGGCTAGTTGCGTTCCTATTCATCCGAATGATGTAGGCGGCGTAGACAGCAGCCTTCTTCGTTCCAAAACATGGCTAGCATTAGTTATATGATATTTGGCGCATTGGATTTTAGATTTCCTGATGTCAAGTGTGTCAATGTATCTTCGATGGCTCTGGGCAGATATAATCAGCCGGTGAAAACTTAGCAGTTATCATTTCTACAAGGAACACCGGTGAATGCAAGAAATTTCTTCGAGTTGCAATAGGTGCATAAATTCAAAGCGTTCTTCTTTATATTCCTGCACTGCCTCAAAGTATAATCATATTTGAAACCCTAAAACAGATTTATTTGTAGTCTTAGTCGATGCAGCTTTATTTAATACTATGAATCGCAAATTTCACCGAGTTCTTTCCACTCTTTTTTTGTACGAATGAAGAAATAGGTCGATTCGCCGACACAAGCGCCCGCAAGGGTGTCCTCGTTCAGTTTCATGGGAACTGCTTCCTCATTTAGCAGCAACCGTTCCTGTGAGTGTGAGAAAAGCACCTGAAGGGATGGCTCAATTTATAATAATAGTAATAGTAATAATAATAATGTACTTACCAACTTTAAGTTTTTAATAGAAAAAAATAAGGCTGAATCCGTCTTGAGTTCTGCAAATAAAATTGCTAGTGAATGCATAGCCTTTTTGTACAAAAAGGGAATAGCTGGCACGGATTGGGGGATGTAAGTACCCACTGAAACCGCGATTCTAGCGCTGTCTTAAGATCAAATGCACTCGCTTAAGTGATTGGGCCCTCAGATCCAGTCTGTCTTGCTAACGCTTTCTTGCAACCGAATGCTCCAAGGGAGCACACATCGTTGAAAGATAACAAAAGGTGGTACAAGCACATAGCGAATAAAAGATTTTACTCCTCTTAATTTTATTGTTAAGCTGTAAATCGAAACGGTATAATGTATGACCGTCAAACAAAGCAGTATTCAGATACATCTACAATATAAGGCCTGAATGTCAAGATTACACCTGCTGGGAATTCTACCCCGAAGAACGGTTATGATGGTGATTATAACCCCGTTAACAGCGGTATCTAGACACTAAATATTATATATTACCAGTGTATTAATGGAACAAATAGTTGTTGATGCATGTAATAAGAATATAGTAAAATAAATATGATTTTGTTTTTAAATTAAGTTTTGTATTTATGAGGGTTCATTTTTCAATGCTTTGTTCGAACTGCATCTATCAAGAAAAAATATATTGTCTTTCTAGGTATGCGAGTTCCATGAAGTTCCTGGAACGCTGTAGGCCGAGAGTAAATTATTGTGTTCCAACAAACAGGTGGATAACGGAAAAATATTTATCGATTAGTAACGACAGAAGCCTTCAGGGAAAATCATGAAAAAAGTGGGATGATACATATAACAGCATTTCTGGTTGAACCATACCTCCGCGAGTGAATCTGCCTTAAATATTTCCCATAACATGAATTCAACCCCGACAGCGCGGAACTCTCGACAGCGCGGAGTTTATGGGGAGTTATGATTGGGTCACTCCCAGTGCGTGACGATAACAATTACCGAACGTTTGTCTATTAATTTATGCTGATCCGCTTCAGTTGCGTTTGGGCTCCGTTTGTGTCGGCAAATCCTTGTCTATTTTATGCACTTTTACCCGACCTCTGGTCACCCACAGCATGGCACCAAGTACGAAGAAATGCACGACATTTCCTGCGCCCGTGTACCATTGAAGAAACATTGGCCACTCGTCGACAATCGGCGGGACGACATACGACGACACGGCTACGCCAAGACGGCTTGCAACCTAAAATAGGAACATATACAGTTCTCATTATTAAACTTCGAACAAGGCTGTTTTCTTCAGTTAGCGCTAGAGTTTTGCTCGAGTACTCCGGTGATGTGCATGTGCCTAAAGAAGATACCCTCTCGCTTTAAACAATGTGTCGCCTATTAATTGTTCAATGATGTTTATTCACCTTAACTGCTTCACCATACCATGCGTCTTCGTACAACACGAAAAAATCCACAAATAAAAATAGACGGTTGCAACGTCTGATATGGAACGGTAGAATGAAATGGAATGATAGCGGTGATACGGAACAAATACTACAATGGAGTAGCTGTAACAGAACGGAAGCGATGCGGTAATGATATTGATGGTTCATATTTCCCAAAGTATTAGCTCGTTTAGGCTTATACTCGCAAGGAATTATTGCTCTATACCTCTATAAAAAAACAAATTCTAATTAGTTGGTCTTTAGATCTGCCATAATGGAAATATCGGAGACGCAGATGCCGCCCGGATATATAAAGTGGCCACTGAGCCCCGACCTCTCATGAAAATTCTTTCATGGCTCTACCGATTTTTATCTCTTTTTTTTTTACTGTTTTTTGCTTTTCGGCTTTTTAACAATTATCAAAGTGTGGTGTCTAGGGGGACGCCGAAGCTGCGTTCGTCCATTCTAACCAACCCCAGAGCTTAGTTACTGAAGGCGAAGCGGCAAGCTGCAATGACCTCATCGGAACGGGCGTTCAGTCAGAATCATTGGTCATCATTAGTGGCCATTATCAGTGCCTAGTACCTAAACTTTTCACTGAATCAAAATCACGTGTTGTCCTTTGTTTAAGATAAAAGCGTAGTACCTTTCTTCATAGTGAACAGGCGAGCCGAGCAGTTTCGTTACTTGCCCTTCTCAGAACTATACGTTACGATTCATGTACGATTATCGACAGAAGATAATCAGTAGAATGTCCTTTAAGCTCAACAGAACGAGATTAAGCAGAGAGGCCTCGAAGAACCGTTCGTATGCGAGAACATTCGGATATGGCCGATCGATGTAGAGAAACAAGTAGCGTCAACTTTGAGGCAATCGCATGTTACAGAATACCTTTCCACCTGCAGACGACATGCTGACGGCATCAGCAGAATGGCCTAAAGGAACGACGCTTCCCAGTATAAGCTTCCAAGGTCATAGAGTCAGAGACTATGTGATATTGGAGTGCAGCACTGCTCCCTTACTCTCCCGATAGAAGCAGACTGTACGGCAGAAGCTGGGGCTGACAGAGTTTACCAGCATCGGCCGCGGTGCGGATCACCAAAAGGAACTATCGGGGTATGAAATGTGAAACCCCGTTCATTTCGCTTACTTTGTATCGAACATTCTTCAATAATTCTACATATTATATACAACTCCACATCTCGCATGCAACTTTACATTCGGAACTGTGTATTTTATACAGCGCGGACTTAAGCAGACTTGTACGCATATTATGCAAGTGACTTGGTACGGGTGCAACACCGGTACGCGGTATAACTGCACAACGCGCTATAACAGAGTAATAGTGAAAATGCTTGTGTACGTTCCCAGATATGTACAACGTATTCCTCCCACTTGGCGCTTTTCCCCTCTCCGCCTGATGATATGCCACCACCTCGTCGGATTTTCGTCGAGTCCAGACAATGCTGTTCAGCGTTCAGTGAGGAGGGCTACACTGATTTATTAAGCGAAAGACAACTTTGTGTGAAATGAAGAGGCAAATGACGCAATTTCACTAGAGACCTACTAGTATGTTTTTACACGTAATCACACTTAGCCATTCGTTCCGAGCGTCTTTGTTATAGCGTATCAAATAGATAACGAACCAAAATGATGCTAAGATGAAAATGCCTGACGACGAAATAATCAAAGGCGTGTCCACTAGCTGCTCCATACAACGATGATAGTCCAAGCCCGAGAATGCCGGTTCCTATACAGGTACACAGACCACTTCCACTGAATACGGTCAGCATAACTACAAGGAATCATAACATAGTAAAATGCGTGTTTATTATCCCGCTGGGTCAATTTATCCGCTGATTATGGATAATAGTCCTAACGTAGGAAGACACTCTCAGAAGCAATAACATGTACTGCTGGGGGTTTGCTCGTCTATGTCTGCCCATCTATAAAGAATCGATTGTAGGTTCATTTGCAGACCTGAATATGCGAATTGACAACGAAAAACTTACAAATACTATTAACAACACTTGAACAACACAGTCTCTATCTATTTAATCATCTGCTGTTAAGAACAAGAAGCTTGCTATTGAGGTGCGCGAATGCACGATGCGGAATCCTGGAACCAGCGTCATTACCCGAGGAAATGATGAGCAGTATGTGCGAGAGCCACATAACAGTCTTGAGATTAAAGTAGATAGCTGTAAATATTGACACGACTCGGCCCCCCGTGAATGTTGTCCAGAACAGCCCAGACAGATATGCAGCTTCCGATTTAGAGAACCGAAGTAACGGACTCCTCACGGCGTAAACTGACAGCAGCGCTACAATCAACGATAGAACATGCACGGATCAATGAAGGTACCTCAATTCAAATTAACTCGTAGCAGTTCCCCTGCTGATTCGACCCTCTTACCCCGTGATTCTTAACCGATTCGTAGTACGCATGTCTTTATTAGTATACCGTACGTTTGATGTCAACTCGTTGAAATTTACTGATAAAAACGGCGTTGTTAGCTATAAAATCTAGTTATCTGACCAAATGAAAACCAAAGCACGTTACAAGCACTTCAATCCTATCGGCGACAACAAAACAGAAAGGAAAAAGCGCCTAGACCTAGAGGGACGTGATGGAAGGGGCGGACGGCTGCCAATCACTCACTACTGTAGGTGACCTCGGTGTTGACGTAAATTAGAAGATAGGTGAAGAGTAGCGAGACGAGGATAAACTCAAAAGTTTTCTGCGACGTGTCGCCGATGCGATCCTTTCCTTTCTCCTCGTCGATGCTCGAAGGATCCAAAAAGAACGCGCCCGCCATTGAAACAAGTATCAAGGCAAACACGCCGCCGAAAAGCACGTACGGCATCCAAAGGCTTGACTCCTGTTTGCAGCAGTTGACAACAGTTGTTCTGTTCACAAAAGTCATTTTGTTGATGGTACTCAGAGATATGTCTCCATATGTGTGTATGTGTGCGTTATGGGTGTATGTGTATAATATTATCTATTAGTAGAAAAATTATCAAGCAAATCAGACGTGGAACGTGCAGTCGACCAAGTCTCTCTGCAGGCCGTACCTAGTATACTTAAATAAGGCATTTCGAGTAGCCCGATCTCAATAAAGTGCGCAAAATCGTGTAAGATGTACCTCAACGACCGAGCCATCCTCTTTTCTCACGCTAAGGAACGGCGCAGCGACGAATGGTGCCACCATAGCACCGACGCCGAAAGACGTGTGGAACGTTTGAAGGGCTGAGGCGCTCTGATCTCTCCAAATTCGCACCAGTCGTATTTGCGAGCCTTTGAAAGTATTAGTTACAGACACCTGTGTGGACATCTTCGGTAGATTTTTCTTTGATGGCGTAACGGCGCTTGGCGGTACGCTCTTCAGTCTAGTCTAACTTTAACGGAGATTTTGCAAATACACTTGCATTTGCACTAATCAATTACTCGCTTTAACCATATTGAGCTGTTCCATATCTCATTCATTCCTCGTTGAGAGTTGTGCTCATTTTTGTATAAAAGATGATCCGAAAACATTGCACGATGTTATGTGTTCATAAAGTCGCTTGTAGCTGAAA
>MNPL01009403.1:3090-14540 GCA_002081605.1 Tropilaelaps mercedesae | reverse complement strand
CACACACACACACACACACACACACACACACACACAAACACAAGAGCTCATACACACAACATGTCGGACAAGTCGATAACCACTGGCACGCGATTTCTAGCTTAACCCTCATGTTCACAACTAAAATAGAAGGTAGGTAAGTCGACGTTAAAATGACTCGATTCTCTCGATGACGTTGCGCACATGTAGTTGTCTTAATTGTCATGTTGAGAGTCAACACACTCTCAACATGACAAAATATTATGGGGCCATCTCATAGCTGGAGCAATGCATGGGACCCTCTCGTTGACCATCGTAAGGAACATATGCAAGGTCACTGGACTTCCATCGACCACATTATACAAGGGTATCGGTCTCTAAACATGATTTACAACCGCCTGTGTAAGGACAGGACCTCATGGAAACGATGATTCACAATCCTAGCACCAAAAAAGCACTGTTTTCGTCTGGAGAATTTTTCCATTCGGCCCTACAACTTGACGAGTGTCGATTTGTGTCTGGAAACACGCACACATATTCAGCGATCGCTGTTTTGGCAAAATTTTGCTACATTTTTTCCATTCGACATTGATGCGTGTATGTCGATGATGAACCCCCGCTACGAAAAGTCGTGATATAGCATTTAGTGGAACTGGTTTATCCCTATTAGAGGATGACACCGTGTACGAGTGTCATTTCGTTGCGCGTTTGACTCTATGGAATAGGAATATAACGAACTGCACGTGTCACATGCACCAACACATTGAGTCTTCGAAGTTACAGCGCATCTGCAGCTTCTGCCTTTAGCACTTTCAGGTAAAGAGCAGATCCCAACGTTTGGCTTTTAACGTGGAAGACCCATAACAAGTTCTTGAAGTCTGTTTTAAACTATAAATAACAGTTGCTTTTTTTCGCCGCATCGTACTGGTGGACGTAGCGGCATCTCCCGTCGCGTGACTGGGATAGCACAAACAACGAGTGCAGAAACCCAGCGGAAATGTTTGAAGATGATGGACGAGTAAAAACGGTTAGCGTTGTCAGACGATTCTACAAGTCTGCCCACCTAAAGACAAAATTTCCGTCCAATTTTCATTTGCGTATGCCTTTTTTCGGGGGATTATATTACGCCGGGGTGACCTAAGTACAAATACACTATACTGCCCAGTCAAAATTGCTCATCGTCAACAAACAGATCGGCATTTTTCACGGAGGGACATCAGTTCCGTCGAGCTGCAATAACAGCCGTGGGAATAGAGCTCACATCGGCGTCCTTATGGGTGGTTGTCTATGGCTGTTTACAGGTAAATCAGGTGTCATTTCTAGAGTCTGATGGTCACCTGATGTTTCATAATGGTAGACATGGCCCGAACGTGAAGGGTCACCACCTCAGCGCAGACACCGTCGCCGAAATCTTGAGTGCGTGAATGACCGCGTGAGCCCTGTGAGCTTCTATGGATATCAGTGCTCAGTCCTATTCGATGCAGCCGAAAAATCCGAGTGAATACGAATGCAATTGACGGAGTCACACGTTCTTTGGATGATTCGTTCAGACGTACGTACGCATACATACGCAAACCTACGCAAGTGCAGCTGCGGGCAGCTTGAGGGGCAGTGGAGGGTAAACGGCGTTTTTGTTCAAGTTTTTCTCAGCTTCCCTACGCACCCACGTGAGCTACGCCGGTTACGACAACACCAATCTACGGCAGACAAATTCTAGTTAGTTTCAGAGCAATGGTCATCACGTTACATTTATACCAGTTCATGTTCTGAGTAATCGTTCAAAGAGATTCGCAGAGCCGAAGGTCTCCTTAGTCGTTCTGCTTTCGACTTGTTTAGGCATTTGCATTAAACGAGCGCCAATGCTGACAAACACGTCCATGCGTAACACTAGGTAGAACAAAGTCCGTACTCACTCACGCTGAATTTGCATATTGCAAGCCCATATATATATATATATATATATATATATGTGGAAAACAAGGGAACGATACCTCTATATTTCTGCCGCTGACTTCATCGCCTCCGAAGAGACATAAAAATTCAACTATCAAGATACAACAAACATTGGCTAGCCATGGTAGCAGCAGTTGTGGGGAAAACAAGCATTTCTCCATTCATAGTACACTAGGTGCTCGGCAAACACCTCATTCTGCCCAAATAGATATTCAGAGGTATTGCAAGACCACGAGAGCCGAGGGGACCGGAGTTTTCTTAAATAAAAACAGGTAAAGGTGGAAGAAGGTAATAGAAGATCACACGAACTGTGCATCAAACTCCACGAGCCCCTCGAACGTTTTTGGGCCGGGGAAGACCGGTCGAGAAACTGAAGTGACAAGGGTGGAAGGAAGGTGCGAGGTGGGGTTCTAATATTGAGGGAACCAGGCAAGGCAGACGAACGCACGTCCATTCAATCTAGAGAACCAACAACGCCTTCAAGACATCGCTAGCAGTGGTTAGGTTGAGGTGTGCGAACGGAGTGACAAGAATCCTTAAAATTGTCTCACATGACACTCAGATTATCCAGATGACGCGTGTGCGTATGCCTGATCGCTGCCATACTTAACGCGGGCACCTCCACATCCGTTTACGGTAAGTTCGGCCAGGCTAAGACCGCTGAGAACGGGTTAGTGTCGCGTCTGTCGTCTCCACAGGTCATCTGGAGATTCTGAGATCTATCTGCTCGACTCAATCGCCCACGCAAACCATCCCTCTGCTCAGCTAAGTCGAACGAATTCACACTTCATCTATAGCACGCGCACGCACGAACTGTGTATAGAGGGACCGAATCGTAGCAAATTGTATTGCTCACTGTGTTTGTATGTCATTGCCACCTGCGGTCAGTGGGTAACCATAAACATAGCCATAAATTCATAGCCATCGTTATCTTCAACATGAGTCAATCGCATTATCAGCCCATTCGTCGTGAGTCACTGCATCCAAATGAACAGAATTGTAAAAATCAATCAATCATTCAGTATGAGTAATCGATCAATATCGTACGGATTGCCATTGTCATTAGTCGCAAGTTCACCACACACGCAAATTCCTTATAATCACCATTTCCGTCATGAGCATGTTCATATCATATGCCAGTTAGTCACCGGCTATTAATCTCCAATCAATCAATCAGTCAGTCAATCAATCGGTCAATCGCCACTAACCCGGTCATCAATCCACTTAGCTACTCATTCAGTATTAACAAACTTAATTAATGAATCAGTCAATCAGTCCAAACGGTTGACACGTTCGATGGGTATGTATGTGCTGGCAGCTATTCTAAGGGCGTGGGCATCATCAGAGTTCATCATAACATCACCACCAGGATCCTGGGTCTGGGTTGGATGGTTGCTTGCTTGGTTCGGTCTAGCTAGAGGACGACAGGCCAGTCCTGGTGTGCTTTATAACTTTACAGATGAACATCTCTCGCACTTTCGTTATCTTTCTCTCCAGATCTTTTTTTCTCTCTCTTTCTCGAGTACTGCCTTTCTCACTCGATGAGTAGATTGAAGTGCACCTGTTTACGATCCCAGTAGTCGACAGGGTCGCGTGACGCGTTCCCCACCGCCCCTGGGCCGCTTCCAGCGTCGCCAGGACTCGAGTAGATAGTGCACGTGACGCCGATGGCCACGCCCACCGTCGGCTGCACGAACTGTACGGCGATTAACGGTGGCATGTACGGTGGACTGGGCCCGGCGGGGAAGTACACCAACTGTGGGACGAAAACGCAAACAGAAAAAACGAAAAGATTGCGTGAGCAGAGCAAACAACAACAACGGGTCCGTCAATTAGTGCAGTGGAAAGTGCGGACACGGCGGTGACGTGAAGGAAACACAGAGATATTCATAGGCGCGGATCATGCTAGAAACATAAACGGTACGGATCCCCGCGTAGTGATGTATGGAGCGATTTTCCCGCAGCGTTCTGACCCGCCGAGCTCTGCGGTTTAGTGCATTCAAGTGGGCTTTGCTGTCAGAAGGCGCACACACAGGTCTATGGACGAATGTATTGCCGCCGTTGCACATTTACATTTATCGGGTCCGTTTTACGAAGCACTGCGAAAAGCGCTACTGTGGGCGTTAAGTGTTGGCTGATGGTCAGCCTTAAAAATATATGTACCGTTCTATGACACTGTCTTGTGGCGAGATTTTTTCACTTGCTTGCTATGAGAACTCAAGATCTGAGTGTCAGGCGACATGTCCTGTTCATTTCTAAAACGCAACAAATAAAATGCAAGAAAATGTACACTAGAGGTCGCAGTGAAGTAACACTCGGGCCCAAACATTCAGTTTCAACTATACCGCGTTCAGAGTCATTCGACGGGCGAAAACGCCTTTGAGAGCGCCTGTCCCTGATCGTCGTCTCTAATAAAGCGTTTCTAAGCTTGATAAAACGTCAACTGTTGGTGGCCGCTTGAAACAATGGTGCCAGGAGTCGCAAAATATACAAAAAAGAAAACAGTTCATGTTTCTACCTTGGACGAAAAACAATTACACACTAGTCTCTCTCCCAGGATGGTCGCGATCAAGCTTAAACGCGCCATAGTGCTCCAGTTTTTCAATTCGATTAGCCAACCTTCTCGCCATAAATGCTGCCACAGACGCCGACGAAGTAAACACAATGGGACAGTTGCTTCCCTCGTTGTTCGACATTCAACAGCGTTAGCCTTTCTTGGCCCGCCGGTGCGTCCGCGCATGCATCTCTATGATCATCGCTACAGGCTATTGTCTCCGCTTAACGAACCTTGTAGCCGGGGTCGGGCGTATAGACAAGGCTGCCCATATTCTCCTGGTCCACGACCGTGTTGCCGAAGCAGTCGACGGCCACCGTGTCCGACCCCTCGACGACGCGCGGCTGGAAGTCGCGCGCTGACGAGAACTGCAGGAACACGCACGGCTTGCCGCGGTCGTAACCGTAGTTGTTTTCGGAGCTGCATTCCCTGTCGAAGCGTTGGCCGCAGAATCGAGCGAAGAACGCAGATGCGACGTGAGTTTGCGTTCGTACATGACGGACGCCATAGGCGCTACAGAGGCATTTCCAGATACCTAAAGATTTTTCGTTTTCTACCCTTGAAATTTCGCCCGAGTATCCTTTCAAAGATGTTATTTGATTGTTTGTGATAGGCCAAGCACAACGCAACACTGTTTCACGGTCAGATATACAATATAAGGAAGTACCGTAGCCAGTCCGCAACATTTCTACACTAACTCGCGTACGGGTACTGGCGTATGGCGAAATCAAGGGAAGGACCATGTAGGCCCAGTCTGGAGTACCTATCAATGTGTCGAATATCGAACAAGCACTGCTTGTGCCTGTCGGGCCGCTTCGTCTGCGGCCTGGCGGAGGAACAGTCCGTGAGGTTGGGGTCACCGAGAGCCCTGTCCAGGTCGTATTTAGCCAACAAATCGTCCAGTTCACGTACAAGTGTGCGCCAATCCAGCGCTTCCCCTTCGCTAGCGCCGTGCCTAACCGGGTGAGGAACACAGAACAACACAAAGGAACAAAAGCTTGAGAGAAACGGAAGGGAAAAAAGGTATGAGACGCGTTCTCCAGGTTACGTGAACCTATTGGCGGTTATAGTTACAGGCGAAATAATTGCCCCTTTGGGCAATTATTTCACTAACACAGCGCCTTGTGTGAGCTGGTAGAGTCATTATCGCGCAGAAACGCGGAGTCAACGTACTTATAATGAATGAGAAGTTGTTTGCCCTTGGGCGTCGGATGCAATCGAAGAAATCTGTTCAGTCCATGATAACTTTTGAGCTCGAGAAGTTGGGCACCTCCCAACGGATAGAAGATCACGAGTCCCGCCACAGCGGCTATCAAGATGAGCACCGTGAGGACCGAACAGCAAATGCGCAGCCAGCGTAGAACTCCTTTTCTTGAAGTCGACAGGCAGCTCCGACTGCAGCAGAAGTTCCGAGCGCCCGGATCGTCCGAGCGGCCTGGCCACGCATCGAGCAGCTCGAGGTCCGTACACGGTGGGGTCACCTGGAAACACAGTCGACGTGGCGAAGTAACTTTCTCCGGCCTTCAGATGCTAGTTAATTGAATGGCAACACCCTCTAAATATTGCTGAGAGCGGTCCGCTGAAAGAGAACAGAAAGGCTGGCGTTCAAACGACTTTACCGGACCAATGTCGACAATATTTCTATTGCTTAAATTCGTAGGAAATATTTTCCAGCGGAGAAGCTATAGTCGCCGTAGGCTTAGCCGGGAGGTCGATGTCGTCCATAGGATAACGGTGGTACGGCACTACGGGACCGTATGAGCACAATGAGCACCACGTAGTCATGACGTGGCGTGGCGCGTACCTTAAAAGGGTCGTTATCGGATGGTAGATGATATTGGTCGGCGATACTTCGACCATCTGTATTTTCCGCTGCTTCGAGTGAAGCTGCCAACGAACCCTGCGTATCGGTGGTGGGTGCCTGCCAGAAGCATGCGGTCGCCGTATGCATGTCCCAGAATTGCCATCTGTCCCAAGAGGCTGAAAATCGAAATTCAACAAGACAGAGATAGTCAATTCCTCAACGAGAATTCATATATATATATATATATATACATATATATATATGAGACATAGCAGCACTGCAGCAGACGTAAAGCCTCTTAGACATCAAGCGAGCGCGCACCCGAAGAAGTGCCTTTTTCCATGGCTCCTCAGGGGTTTCGCCAATGTTGCTGCATTGCAATTAGTCTAAAAGTTTTGTTTCGCCTGCTTCATTCTTACGTATCACCAATCGTCTAAACGGCTCTAGCTCGAATGTTGCATCAACTTATTACGTTAATAGCACTTCGCGAACGAGTCTCAGAGACCTTATTTTAGTTGGTTACATTCTCATAAGCATTGTGGTTTTGTATCGGGAGCCATATAACACCCTCATGCCCTAGCTCTTGGTAGACGTTCGTCGCATACTTCATTATAGCTATCTACGTTACACTCAGCAGCGTTAGAATTATTACTCTTCCTATTTGTTCCCTAAGCTGCCCCCCGTCTGAACGGCGTAGTCTATCTGAGTGGCCACTTCCGTCCGCCGGTGTCTGCACGCCGCGATCACCCGTCTAGACCAGTTCTACTTTCACGTAGGGTTCTCCTACCTCCTTACCTACAGCAAACGCTATCTCAACGAATGCCATCCGACCCACCGCGCGAATCCGTCTTATTCTAACCGTTGCGGAGCGTTTTAAGCCGTTATCTGTTCAGAGAAGCGTTATTTATGGAGAGCGTCAGTGTTCAATGGAGCGTCCTGTAGAGTGTTCATCTTAAAACGAACGTCTCATAACATAACGTTGACCTTTCGGCGTCTTTTTGCTCAAGAAGCGTCCGTCGAACGTACCTGTATTGTGCGTTGTGTTCGAAGACGACTGAAGTCGACTCGATGAATGGTTGCGACCTGACGAGTGGTTCGTGTGGGGTGGCTGAGTGGTTGACGATGACCCGGACTGTGAGGCGTGGCCTCTGTAGCCACCGTAATGGCTTCCGTGACTAGGCTGGTGCCGCCCATGATGTCCGCTTCCGCCATGGTGCTGGTGATGATGGGGTGCGCCTGGAGGCGCCGGCGGCTGGGCGGCCGCCCTTTGCGGCCCCAGTGGCTGGAGCTCGAGTTGGGGTGGTGGTGCGCCGGCGGCGGCGGCAGCACCAGCTGCAGCGGCCTCAGCTTGCGCATTACCGCCAACGCCGCCGAGCCGCCGGTCATCGTGCGGCCGAGCCGACAGCGGCACAAGAGGTCAATGGAGGACGGCCCCAGCAGGAGGCCGCCCAGTCGTGTGGAGACGAGAACCCGGAACCACCTACCCACCTGCAGGACACGCACATAGATGGCGAACAGGTTGGCACAGACAGATTGAAACACACACACACACACACACACACACGAAAACATAGGACATAGTATGCACAGAAGAAGAGATTTAAAGAGGGAAAGAAAGAGAGAGTAAATGCTGCGGGCCTACATAGAAACGCATGAGACAGGCGAACGCAGAGAAAGGTCTGTGAGCCGCGTGTCCATATGACCACCTCATATTGTTTCCAGCCAGTACCTACTATATGAACATGTTACTGCCAAACGCTTTACAAACTTTACTTAGAAATTATGATATAAACCAACACATAAGATGTCCTATGCCAGGTTCTCCTCGTATGAAATCTGGTTAAAGTACATGAGAAAGAAAAGGTCGTGAAAATGACAATTTTATAGGCACGCCCCCACAAACGAGCTGGTTGGATCAAATTGGACTTCTACTGTGGCATAGCGGGTGTCCTTTTCTGCTAACGAAATTTTCTCGCTAGTGCGCTCCACCTGTGGACATTGTTACCGTCCTCGTTTCGTATTAACCTCCGCTACCCACAGCGTCTCGCGCCGTCTACGCGAAAAACGAGAACCGTTCGCTTTGATCTTGTTGCTGGAATTCGATTCTTCGTTACCCTTTGCTAAGCGAGTCCCTGGCGAAAAGCGAAACTCATTTAGGGTCAGAAGCGTCCTACGACGAAACAGCAGAAAACGCAGAATATCGTTGCGCAGCTTTTTCGGTATTCATAAAGGCTGTTTTAAAACTCGCCGACTCCGCGTGAATGTTCATGGACGTTTTTGTGGGAGAAATTTTGCGGGAGAATTTTCGAACTGGCATCTCCTGAGTATGTGTACGCAATTTTTTACTTTTTTTTTTTTTCGTTAAATTAAGCTTCCGATGATTGTGGAAAATTTGATCGAAACCTAGGCGTCAGTTGTTCGAGTTGCACACAAAAACCCCATGTGGAAAATCTCATGCTGTCTTGCTTTTGGTGCAAACACTTGAGCGTTGACGCATGAATACTTACTAATAGTACATTTAACCGGCACCAGTTATACCAAACATGAAACCTTAAAAAAAAGCTTGGTCACGTCAACTTTTTACAATAAAACAGGAAGCCGACGGAGCAAAGTCATACGTGACTAGATGTTTCAAGTTCTTTTGAAACAGCCTGAAACATCGTCCACTTCGTAGGCAAAGCAAAACGTACACCGAAGATCTATACTTCCGTCACGACGAGTCGTTGACGCTTACCGAAGCGTATCGATAGAACGCGGCCTACTATGAATGTTCAAGACTGATACTCGGTTTAAAACCTACTGAATTTTCTTGATCGGAACCGAGATGCTAAACGTCAAGATCACAGCGTAAATTTCAGCTCTTTACAACTCTACCTTTATCGCAGCCATGATCTGGGTATTTGTCACGTGCGAACGCTTTTGAGTTTTTCCCTCTCGTACAATGATTTCGTTTCAAGCAACGATGGCAATGCTCAAGGTCAGCGAACTGCCTTGCGAGAGAGAAGCGTGTCGGATTTGGCACGGAAGACCGCCAGGAAAACAGCGACGCTAGTCGTCACCGAGATCCGTTAAGGCTGCTGCCACCACCACCAAACGCACGAGGCGAACATGAAGATCGGAGCCGGGCCGGAAGAACCTGACAAGGCTGTCCTCTTCGGCGCGTCCGTAAAGAGTACGGAGACCCATACGGTCGTCCAATGCCACTGTAGGGTCCAGTAGACGGCCACAGCCGCAAAGCAATTGGACCTCTCGTGTTGGCGCGGCCGTTTGCGAACAACCAATTTAAGGAACCGTGTTCGACCAAGCGATTCTCGGTCATTTTGAATAGTTGTTTCTAACGAAAAGTGTTCACGGTGTTGCTGTGTGACCGCCCGGCGCTCTCCCGAGGTGCAGGTTTGAAAACAGAACGAAAACGAGGCCGACGTCGGCATGTTTGACTACCGAAAGTTTTGTTCCTCGTAGTTAGTTAACTCGATGTAGCTACAATCACGTGCGGAATCACATTTACGGAATTATCTCCACGAAGTGGCTGATGGTATTATCTCAGCCTACAAACCTCGATATTCAGAAGCATTCGTGAAGACACTACTTCATGCGGTCAAGTTCGTACTCGTGGCGTTCTACGGTAACTCTTTGAATCTACGTCCGATTCTACGATCACGGCGACGCCGTTTAAATAAGTTTGTCTGCGTTGTTGGAGTCGCTATCTTTCAATGAACACGACCACCTCACAACAGTGGCTGTACTCCTTCGTCTTTCCACACTTTACTATCCTATTCCACCGTGCTCGAGAAGCGTTTTTCCGGCGATCAACTCCACGCTCCCAAATGTCCCCGGTCCCGCCCTTCTCCAGCTGAGGAAACTCTGTCCACACTGCGTCCGCCAGGTGATTAACCTGTCTCCCCGATCCTGTTTCCCTGTCTGGGCACTTACCTTTGACCGTCTCGGAGCTGCTTTCTCTATCGAATACTCCACGTTCACTCAGGTTGGCATTCTTGTCCGTCCTACGATTGTTGCTTCACCCTCGGCGTCCTTCTAGACACCAGCGGACACGCGAGGTCCTTTTCCGACCAAACCACCGCCACGACTTCCGCTTCGCGTGTGGCTGCGTTGTCTTCGAACGGTCTGACAATAACACAATTCTTGGCGCGATTCGGCCGTTTCTCACTTTGAGCTCGCCGCACCAGAGCTGGTCGTCGGGAACGAATTCACAGGGAACAAACCTTTCCTGCACGTGCTGACGGTATCAGAAAGGATCACGCGCCCGACTGGGGCTTTTCAGTGAATTCGTGCGGGATGTAGGACGCGGCTCGGCCAGCGCACGCGATTCTGGAAAACCTAAGAGCCACGAACCGCCACCGACGTGCGAGACCTTGTGTCGGCCTGAGTTGAACTCTTGCTAATCTTTCGTTCGTTTTTTCTTGCTGACCTCTTCAAAGCGCTCTGCTATCACTGGGCTGCCCCCCGAGCGGGCGGAGGCTCACCGTAGGCCGTCGTTCACTCCAGCCTCCACTCGGCCCCTCCTGCTGTGAGTGGCCTGTTTCTGCTTGTGCAGGCTGCTAGGCTCTTGCAGCTCGCTTGACGTCCGGCCGCCATCTTGTCCTCTGAGCCAGCCACGGCAGGGGAGCAGCACGCTCCCTTGAACGGGTGGTCCGAATAGCGAAGCGACAATGGCACTCTCTAGGCACAGGCTCCGTCCAGCGCCGTCGGGTTGCGCTGAATCCCCGTCGTCATCCACGGACGTTTCTTCTGCTCGGGGTCCCTCTCCCAGTATTTCTCAACTGGATGTTGTATTCGACTCTGCTGTACATCCCCCTCTCAATACTGCCGTTCGCTATGGTCCGAAAGCCGTCGAGGCTGAGGGCTGACGTAAACCGCCTTCCGCCAAGAGGGCACGGCCGATGCCCTCGGTGGCGAGGCTTACGCCGGTCCGCTCTCGCGACCCTTCACCGCAAGCCGAACAGAGCCCCCCTACGAGATGTCCCCACATTGTCACCCCGAACGCACCCCAAACCCCCTCGGGGTATTGGCATATCGCTCGTCGCGCGCGCCTCCCGGTACCAACATCGCACAAATACTTTTTTCTGCGATAACTCGTCCAGTGGTGATGTTGGTGGCCAGTTTTGCCAGTTGTAACGCGATATCATGTGGTCTAGAATC